>JAOEGS010011193.1:0-36976 GCA_025447755.1 Corythornis vintsioides | reverse complement strand
ATATTTCATTTTATTTCTTTTTTTTTTTTTCTTTCCAAAGGGAAGGCCAGGAGAAAAAACAGCTCCAAGCTAAAAACCAAAGCTCACAGAACCTTTGGTCACAGACATGGGCCCCGTTATAAATGCCTCTTTATCTAATCTTGCCATAGAGAAGCTGATTTTCCTCCCCATGGTTTCTAGATAGTTTTAAATTAAGCTGCAAAGAACAGTTCAAAGGAAGCAGACGTTTCTAACCATCAAAATAATTTAAACTTACAAATGCTACAGTGGATTTCCCAGACACTGCTAGGAATTGTAAAAAAACATCTCTGCAGCTCAGAGTATCCTCTGAGACCTTCAAACAATGTACAATTCCTCACCTGGTTTCAGCTCTGCCATACGTACACTTTTCAAGGGCTGGAATGCCTAAATTAAAATTTATTTCTTTCAATAAGCAGAATTCAGAAGCATCTATTATAGGAGAGGAGAGAGATAATCCTTAGGGCCTCATTTTTACTTTCCTTGACTTAAAACTGGATCTGTCTACTGGATTTTTTCAAATCATTGCTGTTCATGTGTTCTTCTATCTAGTTGTGGTTCGGAACTTGAATTTACTATCATGACTTCCCAGAGTATATTCAGTGTCATGTTTAATTTGATATTACACACTTTGTTTGACATCTCTATCCTGGGGTAGGGGAGGGAAGAAAGGATGTAAAGGCTTTTCCTACAGCTCAACAAGATTTGAGAGGAAAAAATAAACCAAATTAAATAAAGCCCACCATTGCCTCTAACTTAGTGACAGATGTTAGAGATGTTGGCTTTTAATGAAATGCTTTATAACAGTGCTGCTGGGAAAGCAGAGTGCAACAGAAACAGGGGCAGAAACCCCAAAACTCCTCTGAAGTCTTTATGAATGAAAAGAAGCTCATTCCAGATTAAGGCTGGTGTATGCAAAACTCATTTTCCACCTGGAGAAAGATTTCAGAGCAAACTTCTAAAATTTTAATGTATTTTTAATATCCTCCCCTTTTTTTCTTCTCTTTTTTTTTTTTTTTTTTTCCATGCAGCTCATGCCCACATCACAACCTTATTGCACGGGGGTTGGACAAGGTAACCTTAGGAGGTCCCTTCCAACCCAATCTATTCTCTCATTCTACAAATGCTGGGCAGGATCAAACGATGCACCTTTCAGCCCAAAGGACAGAGTGTGGCATTCAGACCCTAGTAGAAAAAAATCTTCTGTAGTCTCTGTTCAAAAGCTACTCTTTCATGCCAATGAAGCAGCTAATTTAGACTGTGCTCTGCCCCCATTTGCAGGACACACATCATAGCAGCGGGGAGGAGTTGGGTGTTCACCAAGGGTTCCCTCGCTGGTGTTTGGGGGCTTGAAGAGCCCCTGGTCCCCCTTCCTCGACCGAGGGAGTGCAGGGAGGATGGAGCAAAGCCCGCAGAAGACACCATGTAGTACCACGGGGTGTTTTCTGAGCGGGTGACAAGCGCAGGAGCCGCTTCCTCCAGCGATCAGGGAGGCAGCCGAAGGACGAGATGCCTGCCCTGGGACAGCCCATTCCCGCCACAGCCCCTCCCTGCCGCTAAAGCTCGGACCTGCGCTTCCCAGTGCAAAAGCGCGGCTTAATCACCCTAATTAACAATTCTCTTCCCCCCCAAAAAATTAAAAAAAAAAAAGAAAAAAGAAAAAAGAGAAAGATGACGTCACGAAGCCGTTACCACCCGCTGGATGCGGCCTCCCGGCCACCGACGGCGGCTTGCTCGTGCCCCCTCGTGGAGACCCTGCGGAGGGGACCGGGCTCCGCGCCAGGCCCCGCCGAGCCCAGCCCAGCCAAGAGCTCCCGGGATGATACGATGTTCCCCACCTCCCCCAGCCCAGCTTTTCCTCCCGCCTGTCGCGACAGGTCAGTTGCCAGCGCGGCTTCCTGCGCACAGGCGGTGCGGAGGGAAGGGCTACCAGCGTTTCTTAGCTTTAGAAATGCCAGCCCTGGGAAACAGCAGTAGGTGCGTTCGAGTTGCAGCATCATCATCACTGCTTCAAGTTAGGGCACAGCCTCGACTGCTAAAATAACCATTTCTCAGCTGTGACCATCATCAGAGTAGAAGCCTTTCCTCTACAGTCTCAATCTTGCTACAAGAGCCCGTGGGTTTCACACCCTCAACACACAGTATCAAGTATCTTAAAAATAGAGTTTCTAAAAGTCGTGTTTCAGAAGGAACAGAGACAAAATTAACTCCTTCAACCGCTTTACCTCTGTGAAAAATGCATCAAAACGCCCTTAACAGTGTCCCAACCCTTCTCATTTCTCCTGGCTACTGAATCTGAAGCAGCTTTTCAAAAGGAAAATTGTACAACCAAAGTTGCTCTCTCGAGACTGTTCAAATTAAACTGACACCAATCTTGCAGAAGCACCTGTCTAGATTTCACCCAAGTCCAAAAAAAAAAATCTCAATGAAGAAAATCATGGCACAAATATATGCAAATTTATACCTTCCAATAAATCCTACAGACTAGTTTCTTGCCACCTTTTCTTATCCCAAATTAAACAGGGTTCAGTGTGGACTAGGTGATCTCTCCCATTTAATCTTTCTTCAAAATACATATGGCCTCAAACAAACAGTATTAAATACTGGGAAGGATTACAATTTGAGGCCTCTATCTGTTCTATTGGAAACATCCCTCCTGGCTCCAAGAACTACATCTACAAATAAACACACATCTTAAAACTCAAGAAATTAAAATTAGAGGGATGTGACTTATGATACCTTCAGAACCTGATCTTATTTATTTCCTAGTAACTGGAATAATTGTGACCACTGGCAATTATTGACATAGAGCATTTTAACTTTTTTAAATGGAGGAGTAAATTATCTGAGTGCACAGCATAGAAATTTGCTAATACCAGTTCCAACACAACGCCATCTAGAAGTACTTTAAAAAAGGGGACAGCTTAATTTTTAAATTTCTAAGTTAGGCAATGACTTGGTCTGTGTCAGCTTTCCACAGTGTTTTACTGCACGTAGCTGTTAGAGAAGCACTGGCCAAAGGAATCCACACTCAGTAAAGGAAAAACAATTTTTAAAGGCCTTTTGAAAGGGATTAATTGAATTTTACTTGAGACTTAAGGCAAAAACAGGAAGAGCATAACTAGACTTCAAAAAGTAGTTGGGGGAAAATGTTAACAGCATGCTAAATGCTCCCAGGAAAAAGGGACAAAACCATCATTATATAAAGCTGATAAATAATAGATAAAACAAATGGCATATGTATCTACTTGGCATTTTCAGCAGGTTCAAAGGGCTCCTTTGCAGTGATGGCTGTTTCAGAAAACAACACCCAGAAGTCTGCCTACCTGTCCAGGAAACATGAGCTTCCACCAAGTACCAGGTGAAATGATACACACTGCTGGCACAGTCCCTCCTGCATGGTGCACATCTCAGCTGCTCTGACCTAACTCCACAACATCCACAACGTCCCAATACAAAACAGGGCTGAATAAACAATGGGATGTGAAGAGGCTCAAAATCTTCACCCAAAGACTATTAGAGAGTTTAAGGTAGCAGGAAGTTAGACTGAGGTGGGAGGAAGATCACCCATTGCAAGCACAGATGAGACTAAGGAGTGCTGATCTTACAAACCTCTCCCTCCCATGGACTCTTTCCTAAACCAATTATAAGCACAAGACCCCTAAGAGCCTGAAGAAAATATCATTATCTATTGTTTTTCTCAATCTGACTGTTTTTATAAGACTTCCTTTTAATGTAAAACTTAATTCTGAAATTATATTGCACTGTGGTAGACAGATAGCAAAGATAGATGAGGGACTTCAGCCCTCAGATAAGGAGCAAAAGTGGGAAAGAAGTTATCTGATCTACAGCATATGAACAAAGACACAGGGAGGAAAACAAAATAGTTTCTGGACTTCAGTTTAGAAAAAGGGAGGACAGATGACTATGACCTGTACATGGAAGACTCAGACACTGGTATCTGTAGTGAGTGAGTTATCCAGGGTTTCTGCAACTGTCATACTCTATCCATAAAAGTCCTCCCAGGCAGCCAAGTGCCTGGACATGGGCTGAGTGGGTCTTGGTGAAGTGCATGCCCATATACACAGCCTTATGGTAACAACCATGATACCAAGTGATCCCCAAACATGGCTGTGGTGCTGCCTGAGACTTCAAATGAAGTTCCTGCCTCACAGGGATGTACCAGATAAACTGCTGCTCTTAAACAATCCCATCCACATACCATGGTGTTGAAGTAGGGGAAATAACAACAAACAAAAGTGAGAAAAATCCCTAAATGCTCCTGTCCAGGCCAGGCAACTTCTGAATATATAGAAGGAGGCCCTGAGGGCAGTGTGGCATACATACCATCTCCTTGAACGCGCTTTCTATGGCCCCAATCACCAGGCACTCGTGTGGAATCTTCTTCTCAGTGAAGAAGCGTGTTGGAGGGGTGCTGGGAGAGCCTGGAGCTCCCACCCCCCCCCTCAGGGAAGCTGCTCGTGTCAGTGTCCTGCTGTTGGTGGCCGGGTTGTCGGGCTCCTCTCCCAGGCAGGTGGGTGGGAGCACAGCTGAGTTCCTCAGGATGTCCACGATCTCCTGGAGCTGCTCCAGGATATGGTGCTGCAGCAGTTTGGAAGCCACCACAGCTGCCCCAGAGCCAGCGTGGCCGTCGAACAGGGACCAGTAGTACAAGTTGATCCCATCTGTTTCCTGGAGAAGTAGGAGGGGGATAAAGGGAAGGAGAAGAGATGGTCACTGTTAATACAGACACGAGTGAGGGGATGGAGCAGCTGGTGGCATGGCACAGGGGCAGCAGGGAAAACACAGGTTTCAAAACACAGAAACACCTACTGTGTTGTTACAGCTCTGGCAGGAAGGAGATGAATATTTTTGCCACGCACCTCCATCATTATTTTTTTTTCTTCTTTTGCTTAACCCCCTCAAAAAAAAGACTGAACTTTGAATATTTCTCACCTCACAGAATGCACTGACCAAGCACAGCTAGCACTGTGAGACTAAGCTGATTTACTAATGACTGTGGAGATCAGAAGAAGAGCATTAAAAATATAAAATAAATCACATAATTGATAAATGATGGACCTACCACCGTAGAGACCACAACACCTGATACTTCTGTGATAGACTTTTGATTTTTTCCCCACTAGGCATGAGATGATGGACCTCAGTTTGACATCTAGTAACTGTTCACAATCTCCTGCAGCTGCTCCAGCAGTTTGGAAGACACCATTGTTGTAAGTTGACCCCACCTGAATCTTGGGAGAAGCAGGAGGGGAATAAAGGGAAGGATTGTGACTGTTACCCAGCCACAAGTGCTGGCAGATGGAGCAGCTCTGGCTTTCCCTGCCTGTGCCAGGCCAGGAACCAGTGCAATGCAGAGGCTCCTCAAGGATGGCAGATGGCAGCTGCACTCCACCTGGGACAGCTACACATTGACTGGCAAGCTCTTCCTAGTCCACACAGTCTCCTCTGACAGCTGTAAGCCAGCTCCACTATTGCTCTAGAGGTCCCTTCCAACCTCAAACATTCTATGATTCTATCAAATTCCTTTTCCCCACCCTGACAATAAAAACAGTTCCTCTACTTGAAAGAAATTAATTCTCCAAACCCATACTAATTTGATAAGAATTAAATACATGGTACAAATAAAGCAGAGACTCTGCTAATGAACAGGAGCCAGCAGTCAGGACACATAGATGAGACAAAAAGCACGAAAAAGTGCTTGCTTTTCCTCCAACATCTGAGATGACCTCCACAGCCACCACAATTTTAGTGTGAATATGTATGGTTGTTCTCTCTCTCCTATCTGGGAGCTTGAACTTCTTCCCAGAAGCATTGACATTCTGCAGACTCTCAGAGAACAAGACATCTATTTCTCCTAGCTCTGGCAGTATTCTGTCAAAAGGAGTCATTCAAACATCAATTCTATTGGTTCTTTTAACTGGACAGAGCCCTCAAGTTGAGGATTGGTCACCACAGTGGCTTGGTTTAGAATTTCTTTCCAAAGATTCTGATTTAACAACATTCTGCAGAGCTATCCAATACATGAAGTGTAAACAGATCCTTCACTGCACTGACCTTACAGTTCATTTCCAGAATGTACTAGGAAATCTAATAAGCTTCAGGCTCCTCAACTGCTGACCTAGCTTTCAGGAAGGCTCAGCAGTCTCCTGGGTTTGGTAATTGTAAAATAGAATTAAGACATGCAAAGTTTGGGGTCAAGCAATGGATGAGAAATCATGAGAGAAGATTCACATACACACACAAAACTGGAGCTCAGTTCAAGGGAAAAATAAAAAATGGGCAGCCTTAGCAATATATAGCAATCCATTTAAGGCATTGTTTTCAGACAAGATAGAGAGTGGTCCTACCTTGCAGAATGTCACTGTTTCAAACAAGCCAATAAATCATGTTGTCACTAGTGATTTATTCTGAAAACCACAGCCCACCCCGACTATTACTGTTCAGAGACAAGCTACAATCATCAAATGCATCAGAGTGCATTTCAGTGTTGGTAGCTGCCACCCCATCCTCAGAGAAAATCCTCCTCACATTACTACCTTTGGTGGGCAACCACCCTTGTGGCACAGAGAGCAAAGAGCTGTGTGACAAAGAACACTGCAGAATTAATAATGACCTATCCTCACTTTGCAAGGACAATTAAAAATGCATCACGTTAAGTCCTGTCAGTGGGACAATATCCTGGCACAGGATTCCCATTTCACTCACTGATGGGCTTCAGTATTCATCACCCTGAGTTACAGGTATGTTAAATAGTGCCAGTGAAAAAGCTGCACCATTTCAAGGGAAAGCTCCCAAATGGGGACAGAGGGTAAAAAGTGGAGTTGGGGGAAGAGGAGAGAATTAATTCAGGGTTGAATTTATAGTCCTCCTTTCACTTTTCCACCCAGTTTATCATCTGCTCTTTTAAGAAGAAACAGATATGATATTTAACAGGTTTCCTTGGAATCTTGTGCGTGTCAGAACTAAACAATATTCACTTTTCCATCTCATTTCTGTCCCACTGACACCTTCTGCAGAGTCAAGGTGATGACAGCAGAACATAACCTGTGTGGACAGCCCATGGATGTCCAACACAGCCAAAGCACAGGGCTGCAGGATGGGGTCAGAGTTCATAGAATCCTAGGATGGTAGGGGTTGGAAGGGACCTCTGGAGATCACTGAGTTCAATCCTTCTGCCAAAAGCAGAGTTACTACTCTTCTGCTCCCCACTTTCTTTTAATCAGACAAATACTCAGTAAACTGCTTCCTTCATACCTTCCTCCTGCAAACCACAATATCATACTTCATGGTATCAAAATATGAGAACATTTGTCACATTACAGAAATGTGTACATCTTTCTTTTGCTTTTTTTTAGATCTATTCAACCAGCAAAAAAAAAAACCTAGCAAGGAAAAAGTCCTATTAATTGCTAGTGTAAGACTGCCCTCTAGTAGAAAACTTCCTCCAGAAAGATGCTGCCTGTTTGGGGAAAATATATTACAAATTTAAATCCACAGGCTGAGGGCTAATAACAGGGTAGAATAGATTTTACACAGCTAACTAATGAGTGCTATGGCACTCACTCAAGTGTCCTATAGAAAACAGAAGTAAATCTGTAGATAAGAGAAATATGAAGAAGGCAATAATAAGGAGCATGAACACAGTAGAGTATGTTACACTGATCAGTTGGCTCCTCACTTCAGATACTATGCTCATTTCTGGTCAAAATATGTCAAAAATAGAAGAACAAAACATTTGAAATAAAAATGTTTCTCTTGAGAAGGGAGAAAGGGACTGGCTGCTAATTCCAAAATCAAGGTGAAAGATCCAGAATTGAAGTAGGAAATACACCAGTGATGAGAGGGAGGAAAAAAACCAGAAAATTCCTTTTCATAACACAGAGTAAATGGCTATTTAATGAGGACAATAATAATGAAGTTTAAAATGGATAAAAAGAACAGCTTTCAGAACTATGCAGCCAGTTTGTAGACCCTGCTATTAGGATACCATAACAATATGATCATAATGATGGATACCACCAAGGCCAGTGAAAACACCTTTCCAATAATGAAATACTTTGATATTCCTGTATTTTTAGTGCATTCTAAACATATTAACTCTGCTATGTTTGGAAACAGCTCCTTCTGAGGAAGATGATTAACATATTACAAAGAGCATTGCACTCCTGTTGCTCTTGAGAAGCATTTGATACTACTCAAAGCTGGAAATTAATTGGCCTTAAGACTACAAAACTGTTTGTGTTCCATGCATGGCCCCTAAATAAGAAACACAGGCAAATTCAGTACAGCTCCAGTCACCCACATCCCAGATGAAGAGACCCCTGACCAAGTATGACCCATAGAAGGCCTGGAACTTAAACGCAGTGTTAAACTGAAGGTGGTACCTCTGCACAGCACCAAGATGCACCTACCCAGGCTGGTGTCTGCACAGGGATCTTCACAGTGTGATAGCCACATTGTCTGACTAGCATTCAGATGGGACATTAGGCATCACATGGCTGGCTAAGTGTCTGAATCAAACACATACTATCAATCACTGCTGGAGCCTGAGCTCATGGTTCAAGAACAGATGAAGTAATTAGCCAGTCAGGCAACAGGACAGATGAAGAATAGCAGATGCCTGCCAGTAGACAAGTGTATGACCTACATCAATCTCCACACAAAGAGAGGAGCCACAGTCCTAAAAAATGACTGAGTTCAGACTGCTGGAGGATCTTGCCCTACCTGTAAAAACCATCTGTGGCACAATTGTGGTCTCTGGCAATCCCAGTAAGAATTCAGAGGCCATCAAGAGTCAGGGACCAGAGGCACACTGGATGTTTTGAAGGGAAAGCAAATTTACTTGTATGAACTTCACTATGCTTGAGGGCTTAGGGCTGGAGAAAGACACCTGATCTGCTGGAGTTTTTTACTGAGTCCAGTAGGGTCACTAGTCCCACAGTATTCTGCAGCAGTAAATTTCTCAGGATTCTATTTTCTGAAATGAAACAAAGGAAAATCCAAGGGGTATTTCCCTCCCCATCTTTAAGATAAAATATCTTGGATGAAAAGAGCATTTTGCAATGCAAGAAATCAAAATCAGATAGTAGAGCTAAGAAAAATATAGCTAAGTGTTCTGTATTTAAGCAGAGGCAATTAATGGGGTACCTGGAAATATATGAAACATGCAGTAATCATCCCTTAGTGTCACATTGTCACATCCTTCCATATTTATTGGGCACTCCTCCACTGACAAGACACAAAATTCTGCTTACTGAATTGTCTTTCAGCTGGAGACCTTCTCCATTGGGCAGCGATGACCTCCGTTTTGATGAGGAGTTCTTGTTTGGTGTAGAATTAGTGCCTCCAGCTTTCTTCTTGACAAAGAGGACTTCACAGCTGGCTTGATCTTCATTGTGCGTGCTCTTCCCTGCATTTATCACCCTAAGACAAAACAAAACCAGAACAGAAAATAAGGGACCCGTCCGAGTTAGCAGAGCACAAAAGCCTCCATCTGTACCTCATGTGTGACTCAAGATGTATGGAACCATAGCTCAGAATTATTGCAAATACCAGCTGAATTCAAACACCTGCCTTGCTCACACACATAAACACACACACACACACACACACACACACTACTTGATGATTTCCATTCACCTATGCATGGCATAACAAGCATTTTCTCACTGAACTCTGTGAATAAGAGCTAGTGGTATCACGAGTGTATTTTACCTGACTTTTCTTTACAGGGACTATTTGATGGTCAAGGCTGATAACACTCATGCCTCCCAGTTGAAACATGAGACCCTCCAGTTGCTTTTTTACCTGCAAGCCTCTTGGCTGTGGTGAATAATAACTCTGTTGGCTAAGGATGAACATTCTGTCAAGTTCTGTGTCTTGCACAGACAAAATACCTGCTGTAAATCTAAAATCTGTTACTGCTGAAGGCACTGAAAAATACACCCCTGCTATTAGTCTGTTCAAAGGGCATAGATGAGAAACACTGTGACAGAAATACAAAGGAAAGGCTTTGCCTTACAGTCCAACATACAAGTCAAGCTTGCTTGTACAACAGCAACACAGAAATGCACATTAAATACACCCTCCTGGCTCTGCAGAACACAAAGCCCTCCTCCCCACCAAAAAAAACCAAAACCAAACCCTCTCATCTGTGTCCCACCTGCAGCACAGGGAACAAGAGATCTGCCTCAAGTGCTGCAAGCATGCAAAAGCCAGTGCCAAGAACTCAGTACAACCTTCAGACAGACAAGAGTATCCTCAGACTTGCACCATAACTGCTCATCTTCAGTGATGAAGCTGAAATAACAGCTGTTCTACCACCAGTATTTTCAGCCTGAAGAAGAGAAAACTCTGGGGGGACATTATAGTGACCTTACAGTACCTGAAAGGGGCCTGTAAAAGCAGGGGAGGGTCTGTTCACAAGGGTTTGGAGTGACAGGACAAGGGATAATGGCTTTAAGCTAGAAAAGGAGAGATTTAGGTTAGATATTAGGAAAAAGTTCTTTAATCTGAGGGTGACAGATCTCTGGAATGGGTTGCCCAGAGAGCTGGTCAAGCTCCATCCCCAGAGACATTCCAGACCAGGCTTGAGGAGGCTCTGAGCAGCCTGAGCTAGCTGGAGATGTCCCTGCTTATGGCAAGGGGCTTGGACTAGATGCCCTTTGGAGCTCCCTTCAACTCAATAAATTCTATGATTCTATGATTTAAAACCCTTTCATTTTAAAATGGAAGTTTGCATTATCCAAGACACTGTGGTCACTATTATCCATCTCAGGACAGTCTGGTTCAAACACATGTTCCACTTTCTACCCGAGAACCTCATCACAGACTAATTTTGGAACAGTTGACACCATTTTCAGTAAGACACACACCTGGACAGTCCTGGCATCACACAGGGTAACCCTGTTCCAGCTGGAGCCACATCTTGTTCCAACCATTCAAAGACACTGCCATTTGGATGTCTTCTTCCACAAAAACTATCAAATCTCTTTACCACAAGGTTTGCCACAGCATTTCCATCACTGGACAAACACCAAGTTTCACATCAGGCACACGATGATAAAAACAACTGCTGCATCCCCAGAAAAATAAAACACCTTAAAGGCACATCACAACCCTGGTGGCAAGTTCAAGACATACCTGTCTTATTGATTTCTCATGTTTTCATTACTGTCAAATGCTACTTAAGAGGAGAACACTGGGTAAAGGCTGTTGAAACAAAAACAACATGCAAAGGAAGGCTTGCAGGGGACTTGCTGCAGTGTCAGTTGTGTGTCAGCCTGGCTCAGAGGCAATAGATTCTCTTCATTTCCTAAGAGCAAAGTGGTACTGTCATGCAAATGAGTTTTTCTAATCAGAGGCAGGAATAAACAAATCCTCTAAGAAAATGTGCATCCACTGCAATCGTTTCCAGAGATGGAAGGTTTCCTCACGGTGCCAAATGCCAGGCACTGCAGTCTGACATCCCCGTGCACAATGCCACCGGTTGTTTACAAGTATTTCTGGTAAATAAACACCAAATGTGGATAAAATCCTTCTGTGAAACATACACAGCGAGCAGAGATGAAGGAGCATCCAATTGCGAGGCACTTGTGAGCAGTTTAACCACCCACCCCCTGCAGTGCCTGACCTTTGAGCAACTGGAGATCAAACAGACACAACGAGCTTCTGCTGGCCTGAAAGCTCGACATTTTCCTGACATACTGGGGGGAAAAAGGCACAAATCTGGAAGAATTTAAATGGACTGACCAACATCTCTGTAGTCTGAAATGCCACAAGCGTGACTGAAATATTGCAGCAGCACAGCTAATGTGGCTTTAGCCTGTGAAGGGCTAATTAATATTCTGTTTAATAATTAATATTCAGGCTCCTCACTGATGCTGCTGGATGTTTGCAACCACGTTCAAAAAGAAAATAGCAGAAAAGGCAGAAGACAAATAATGATGAAAGGAGCTCATAACAAAAATCCCTACCTGCCTTACAAAAATCCCTCAAGCATTGCAGCTACTCTGGTTTCTAACCTTAGTGATGGGCTGCAGGACTTAAATGGTAGGAGATTTTCTGTTGTTTAATGGCATGTTATGCACAATACAGCATCATCTTATAAAGCTCTGGCCAAGAAAATCTGTCAAGGGACTGATTAGAAAGGCTCCAAGAACAAAGTGACCTAAGAGAGCAGCTCAGCAGTCAGCACCATGGACTCCTGGAAGTTGGAACCTGCACACCAAACACCTTCTGAAGAGAGAGCATGGTCAAAAAGATCCCAGCAAGACTGAATACTGAGGAGACACGAGCGTTGGGGTGTCAGTAGATGTTTCCTCCAGAATGTCACTATCTCCCCCACATCCATTACTCCTCTCTCCAGCAGATGATTAAGTATTTTTTGGAAATCCTTCTGAAGACTTGAACTGCTCATCATGCCATCACACCTACGGGTGCTACCAGGTAAATGCTGAGTCTAGACAACAAAAAGCTGCCCCCCTCCTAACATGAGCCTTATTCCATCACATCCTAGCTCACAGGCACACTCTGGAGGGCTGCAGGGAAGCTCTGTGATCTTTAATCTGAAAGCTCGAGGTATGTGTTGGTGCCTGGTGCCTAGCACAGAAGCTGGAAACACCTTGTACTTGGCTTCAGACATCTGTCTGTCTTTCCTGTCTTTTGAAATCCTTTTCTCTCTGCAGCTTCTTAAATCCCCCCTCGAGCTAATTCTTCCAACCAGCTTTCCAATGTTGATTTCACTGTTGTCTTTCCTCCTTGCTCTCCCAGACTGTGACTTGGCAGGACAAAAACCCCATCTAAGCTGCTTATACAAATAACAAAGCAGAACTAACAAGATGTATCTCCAAAAGGTAACTCTTCATTAGACCTCTGAAAATGTTTATGGAAGAATCTACCCATCCTGCTCCTTTCACAGAGTAAAAGCCTCAGCTTCCTAAGATTTTTCAGTTCCCCTCCATATCTCTTTTTCTGTCTGCATTAAAAAAATACATGTTAACCTCCAGTAAAGTGACCAAAGTGAGAATGAGCACTACTTTCTCAGATTTGGAGCCTTTTCTTATGAAATATCCTCAAGCAAAAGCTGAGTCCCATGAAATATTAAAAATACATTAAGAAAAGCCCCACAAATACATCATCCACTTCAAAATAATCCATCATTCCAAAAACTAAAATAGATTAAAAAACCACATTTTCCTCCTAATCATGTCTTTTTCTTTCTTCCTGATGGAAATTTTCTAACTCCAGCATTGAACTAATTGGCAGAGAAATAATCTGAAACATGTACTAAACTATACAACTTTGAACACACTCCTTGGTTCTCCATTTCAGTTTGCAGGTTCCTAACAATATCAAAGCTCATTGCAGAGCTAAATTCGTTTTCTGGGAAATACTGGCTGTATCTAATAATCACAGTAATTAAATGATAACAACCAAGGTCTGCTCCCGAGGTTCCTTCTTTACTATGTCTAAAAGTGACTTTATGCAACTCCAGCATAAACAGGTTTCTGAATTAAATCTATAGACAACCTTCCTGCTGTTCACGGGGTTAATAATGACAAAATGTCACTCCCTAACAAAAAAACCACCCCAATGCAGCTGCTTTACATGCTTGGAAGAAAATGTAGCCCACTGCAGAAAATTAAACCAGAGTCCAATAGCTGAAGTGAGAGAGAGTTGCTTACACGATGTCTTTATTTCTGGAAACTGCTCTTCCTTGCTCTACAAAAACTTCCAACTTGTTAGCCCCCCGGCAGTGCAAAAGAGGGAGACAAAAGCAGATCTATCCAGAGGCAGTTCATGGTTCACTGTGATCTCTGTATAAGGCAGGGGGTCAGAGCTGCAGCAGGCACTTTGTCATTGCTTTATGATTCCAACAGTCTTAAAATGATGATTAGATGTATTCAAGTACTGCTGGATGTCCTTGTCTCTCTCCCACCTCCCAGGGGATTAGCATGTGAGAGGATGCCACCAGTTTTTTCTGCAGTATCTCATTTATAGTCTTAGATTTCCAGGTAGGTGGCTGTTTCCCTCCACCCTTCACCCACACGAGATTTCTGTACTGGGAAGTGACTTGAAAGATATTTCCTCCTAGCAGTTCACCTCCTCCCGCAGATGAAAGGCAGCTTTTCAAGCAGACAAAACATTTCCACTCACTCATTGCTCTGTGATATTGCTCACATCAAAACCAAAACATCCACTACTATTGCCCACTGCAGGCAGAAACAGAGGCCATCTCTGAATCACTTCTCTAAAGCCATGGGATTTTGGAAAACCTGTATTTTGTTATCCACAGGGGAAGTGAGTGTTTAGCCATAAAGATGACTCTTACAATGCTCCAGTGTGAAAATATGGGTTATTGTAAGAGCAATCACACTGGGACACTCGGGCAAGTTCACTTCAGGATCCAGCTAGAAGCTACTGCATCTGTAAGGACTAAATATGGGATTAAAACAGGCAAGGTCAAAAAGTAGAACAACATTACTCTGAAAATTTCAAATACATTACAGAAGTGAAAAAACCAGGGGGAGGGAAACAAAAGTTCTACAGATTTCTGCCACAGGTTCAGTGTAAATGAACATAAACTGGTAACAGAGCTTGACAGGAGTGGATGCCACCTGGGAAGGGAACTCCACTCTGGTGTTATTTGTACTTCCCAAAATGTTCTTGTGGGGAGAATCATCCAGCTCTGCTTCCCACAAGAGATGAAATACTGAGAGACTACAAGGAGCAAGACAGCTGTAGGTCAGAGTAATTAAGCAAGCTCTGTGACCACCACACGGGGATGAGCAGCTCTTGCTGATCATTAGCACGCAGCTATTACAAGAGAAAAGGAACTGCCTGTGAGCCTGGAGCAGATGCTGAGCCAGAGCAGAGGGACACAAAGGTGGTTAAGCAAGATCTCACTTCAGGGCTGAGCAACCCAGCCACAGCTGGCAATATTCATTGTCAGAAGTCTCCTTCCTCACTCCTCCTCCACTGCCTATTAGCACAGGGTGGAAGAGGTTGCAAAAGCAAAGATGAACTTGTGTTGTAAGAGAATCACCTTTTCTTTCCCACAAAGCATGGTGAAATTCTAGAGAGAACCATGTCAGACTGCTCAGCATCCTACTTAAAGCAACTTTGGCTGGCTGCTGTTCAAAGCTTGATATAAAAAACACTAATCAAGAGATACAGAAAGAGCACAAACAACTTTTAAGTGTTGAACAGTACCTGTCTTGTCCAGTTTTCACTAACATACTGTCTTACACCTTTTTTTTCTTTTTATTAGGTGAATTTTGAAATCCTGCTATCTGGAAAGAATGGGTCTGAACTTATTTCCATTGTATACAGGAAGAAATTGCCTTGAAAATTCTTCAAATAGTGCTTCTTATATGAATAGAGTATATTTGTTCTCATGAAATCACCTTTCACGTGAGCGTATTTGCACAGAAAAATGGAAATTTTTATGCATCACTAGATTTTTCCAGTTTTTTGCGATTGATAAGGGGGGAAAAAATTACCAGCTTTGGCTGGTATGACAAGTTTAGAGCTTCAAACTGAAGTAGAAGGCATTAAAAATAAAATACATGTGAAAAGTAACCTTTCTACAGGAATATACTTCTTCATGGAACATCAGCCTGTGAATAGTCCTCTGACTTACCTTAGGATGGACTATTAGGACTGACACCTCTTGAAATGGAGGCACCTGCTTCAATCTCATGAGAACACACTAGACACATTCTGAGAGTGATTTCACTTTACTTTGTTATAAGCTGTTTTATCTCACATGTGACATTGCTGCCTTAGCCTTGAAGGGAGAACCTGAAAGTTCACTGAGGAACAATAGTTGGATTTTGACCACACACTGGGAAACACACCTAGGGACAGTAGTTTTGAGCTGTTTTTACATTAGGAATTGCTTTAAATCTATCCTTGAGATGACTCTGGAGACAAGAACTCAAGTTCTACCATTCCTCTCCATACAATACATTTGAGGTTCAGTTGTCCCCAAGCAGTTATGTGACAGAAACACACAAATCACAGCAGTTAGAATCATCAAAGGGCAGGGGTACCCATGCCTCAGAGATATTCACTGTCTACAAAATCAATACTACTCTTAATTCTACAACTACTACAACCTCACACACACATAATTAAAAAACCAAAGCAACTGAGCAAATGCTCAATTGAAATTAAAAATATTTTTATTGTAGACTCATAAATGTTTCCATGTGACAAGGATGCATGAAGAAAACAAGATGCCACGTCCCCCACCACAATTTCCTTCCCAAGGCTTTACTTTTGAAAGCACATCCAAAATAAACCCTTTCTGCTTTAGAATAATGGCAGTTATATGCAAATAAAAGCTCTCCCACGGAATAAAGCAAGTACACTTCAATAAATCCCACACCACCAGGTTGAGATGCTGCAGAGCATAGTCTCGACTCTCAGGGTTAATAGAAATCAAGATAAACACCTTATGCAAAACTGGTCCAAGCTTAAAAAAAATAAAATTATCTCTCCTATTTAGCATGGGTGAAAGTTAACTGCAGGAGTTCAGTGGTGATGGTACTAATCCCTTTTATACAGCTGTCAACTTCAATTAGCCCCGGGCTAATC
This sequence comes from Corythornis vintsioides, assembly GCA_025447755.1. Classification (NCBI taxonomy): domain Eukaryota; kingdom Metazoa; phylum Chordata; class Aves; order Coraciiformes; family Alcedinidae; genus Corythornis; species Corythornis vintsioides. Next base: position 20,332 of record JAOEGS010011193.1, on the reverse strand, counting down.
TTGGCAAGTGTGACAGAGAGTGTACACAGCTCCTCAGATAAGCACTAACGCCTCATTCACAGCATCCCTCCCCTGCAGCAGGTATTGTGAAGCCCCTGTAACCTAAAAGAAGTCAATATGCTCATTTATCCTCAAAAAGTCATTAGAGGAAACCAAGAGTGTATGAAAGCACACATAAGCATGGCAAGAGGGGGGAAAAAAGAAAAGGAAAAACCATGTACAGCTTTGTTACCAAGAATCTGCAAGTAGAAAATTAATTCAAAGCCACTCGTTTGTTGATAAATTTTTAAGAACAGCTTAAAGAAAAACTACACCCTGCTGCTGGAGTTTTACATCCATCACTTTTCCTCTGGGAGGATGATAAATGGCAGATCTGCAGGAAGGGACCACGTGCAAAAAACACTACAATGACTCTTTGCCATAGAAACCTGCCTCAAAACCCAATCTTCTAGTATTTAAATTACTTTCCTAGACTTCGTCTTTGAAGCTTTTAAAATATAAGCTAAATGCAAGATAAAGAAATATCAGCAATCCTGAACCTGAAAAAAAAAAAGGAAAGGGCTACAGAAAAATGGCAGTTACCTTAATATTCACAGATCTTGATCCACCAACACATTTGTGTAGCATTCATTTGTTCTGCCTGGGAGTAACAGTCAACTCAAAAATTAGCTTTCCCTAATTTAAAGTGTGTGTATAAATATATCTAAAAAGTCATAGTATTTAATGCAAAACAGGATTAAGAAAACACTGCACTACTATTTCATTTATCTTATACATACATATATCCCTGTACAAAAACCTATGGTATTTTTCAGGCAAGCTATTCTAACTTCAGTTAAATGTCATGTCATTGAAAACATCTCTTTTTTTCCATGTAATAGAGGTCCAAGTGCTTAGTATCTTTGCTCAGTTGTTCAGGCATCACAGAAGCAAAATGTCAAGTGCCCAGATAATTTGCAGACAAACTCAACAGAGGACTCTGGTAAAATCAGTAGCAGTAAAAAGCAGAATCACAGCCCAGTGCAGAATTTGCACCCAAGAGCAGGGATGCAGCACTGAGCATGGGTCTGCACATGTGCACAGGGCTTGCTGTCAGTGCCATCCTTTCCAGCCCCATCTTCTCTTTTCCAGAGGGAAAGTTCCCAAGCTCCAAGCTCTGCACACCACCATGGCATGGCACAGTGTGTCTTCAGAGTGGAGCAACCAGCCCCTCTGCACCTCAGATGGCATGGATGTGAAGGGATCTATGGAAGTCATTTGGTCCAAACCCCCTGCTCAAGCAGGGTCAACAAGAGCAGGTTGTGCAGGACCATGCCCATGTAGGAGCACAAAGCACCAGAGATCTGCATCTCCTGGTGTGTGCACAGACTGAAACGCAGTTCTGGGCTCCCCAGTTCAAGAGAGTCAGGGGTCTACTGGAGGGAGTCCAACAGAAGCTATGAGGATGGGGAAGGGACTTGAGCATCTCCCCTGTGAAAAAAGACCGAGGCAACTGGGGCTGTTTAGACTGGAGAAGCCTGAGAGGGACCCTTATTAATGTCTACAAATATCTGAGGGGTGGGTGTCAAACAGGAGCCAATATCTTCCCTGTAGTGCCCAGCAATAGGACAAGGAACAATGGGGATAAACTGGAGCACAGAAGGTGCCACCACAACATGAGGAGAAACTTCTTCCCTGTGAGGGTAACAGAGCCTGGAACAGGCTGCCCAGAAAGGTTTTGGAAAGTCTCCAGAGAAGTAGACTCCACAACCATCCATCTGGATCTGTTCTGGTGCAACATGCCCTGGGTGACCCTGCTCTGGTAGGGAGTTTGGACTCAATCTCCAGAGGTCCTTTCCAAACCCTAACTTGAGAAGAGGTCCTGCTTAAAATATAATTTCTGGAGAGGAAAAAACCAAAACAACAAACAGTTAAAGTTGTATCTGATGAGTGTAGGAGGCCAGCAATGAAAAACAGATGGTGCATCACAGTTTAGTGCTGTGTAACTGCTGACATCAAATACTGATCTGTCTCTTCCTTGGGAAAACCCACTCAGGTTTGCTTTCAGTTTGGAGAAGGCAGGCCCAGAGCATCTTCACCTCAGCACTTGCAGTAGCTCTGCATCCAAAAGCCAAATACTTTTAATCTTCTTAGGGATCTGCAAGTGTCTGTAGCCACCTACATGTGACTGCTGCTACAACTGTGCTCTCCAGAGGTGAGATCTAACCAGATGTCTGTAATACAGACAGCTAAGCCTGAGCTAATCACCCAGACTTTATTTCTAAGCAAAGAGAAGAGGACATCTGGGGCATGATCCACCTGACCTATATCAGGTGTTTACATTACCATGAAATATCTATTCCCCTTCATGGACAATAAAGCTGCACTTAACACACAAAAGGTCATCAGCACGTGGACAGAGGATTCCCACCTTAGGTGTCTGAACTTACAGGGGTAAAAGGAGAAAAAAAAACAAACCACAAAACAACAACCAAAGCCCACCACCTTCTCTTCCAATAGCTTGTCTTGCTATTTGAAATACATTTTCCTCAAAATGCATCGTTGGTATAGATGTCCCTTGGTAACAATGCCACTCAGTGCATAGAACTGGGGGTGGAAGGGGAAGTAGAAGAAACTGAACTAAATGCAACAAAAACTATTTTTAAAATAAAGGCCAAGGACAGATTACCAAGTGCTTGAAATTGGCCATTAGAGCTCCTGATGCGACAAGTGAGTTTAGCATGGTTCAACGATTCAAATGCATCTGAAACAGCTGGTGAGATTCTCAGGCACAAAAGGAGGTAATTGTCAACCTTATTCACAGCAATTAAATCTGTATAGGCTAAAATAAGAGCTATTCTTTCCCCAAAATACTGGGACTGGAGCCAAAAGTAACTCCAGTGGAGCAGCATCTTGGCAGTTTGGAAAGGGGTTGAAAACTGCGTAATTCTCTAGCATTAACAGGGAAAAAAAAAAAAATCCTAAACCCACACTCAAAGACCAGTCCAGAGATTTTTGCAGAAAAATAATTTCTCCTCTTCCAGAAGTACTGGGGAGTCATCAGAAACTGGTATTGAAACAGATGCCAACACAGAGTCGTGTCAGTGTGTACTCCACACAAACAGAAGTGTATCCACTGATGTCTTCTGCTGAGTGAAAAGAAGAAAGCAAAGGGATGATTGTTGCTATATTTAGACATTTGTATACTACCCAGACACGTTCCTTTGGAGTCATCTGAGCACATGATATTTAGACAGGCACGAGAAAGCTGGATAACTGCTACTAAGAGGCCAGCTCTGTCACTACAGAAACAATCATTAATTCTCTCTCGATTCCAGCTGATCAACAAGTGGCAGCAAAGGATTTGCAAATCATTTGGCAACGACAAAAAATACCTCCAGAGCAGCACCCAGAGATGGCTGTAAAGACTGGGAAAAGCCACCAATTGGTGGCATCAGGATCTTCAAAGCCCCCACATTCACCATGTCCCAAGAAGACCAGTGTTCCCACCAGCTGGGGTGGGGCAATAAAGGCAGCACAAGAGACATTGTCATGGTAGGGGGATAAAAACCCCAAACCAAACAACCCTCTAACCCATCTAAGAACACTCCTCTCTGCTGACTGAAGACCCCATTCCTCTGAATTGCTGATATTCTCAGTAAGTACCTTCTGCTCCCCTACCCACTGGGGAATGGTGATGCAAGGAGAAAGGAAGGATGCTGGCCTTCAATCTGACCACCTCATGGTCCTTCTAATCTCATGGATAATAAACTGGAACAAGGACAACAACAAATCAATTCTGAAGCATCTTTAGAATGACCTCAGCACAGCTCTGCTGTCCCTGATGTCTCAGGCCTCTGAGTGAGCATTTTGGAGGAGACAGCAGAGAGTGGGTAGAGCAGTTGTGCACTTCAGAACATAAACTGTAAAACATTTTACAAAGGAACATTAGTTTCCCACCATAATCCCAGGACCAGACACCTCCAAATAAACACCAGAAGAAATGCATGCTTCCTGCTCAGGGGTCTTCTAGTGTACATGGTGGTTACTCACATTTTATCACTGGAGCTTAGATAAATATAGCTGCCATATGCCTGACTCTTTCCCTTCTTGTGAAAGGTATTTTGGATGGCACTTCTTGCCTTTTAGGAAGAAAAGAGGCTTTTCCAGCAGGCTGGATGCTGAAGGGATATTGCTGGTCTCTTTTGGTTTGCAAGCAGTATTTATGCTTAAGAAGGCATGGTTTTTCAATTATGAAAAAAACCCCACCAAACTAAAATTGTTTAATCCTCTTATTTCCACAGGCATGAAACTTTGCAGTCTTTTTAGACCATATCTACTCATTGAATATAAATTGAATTTCTGCCATAAAGACATCTATGGGAGGAGGCCAGAGGATTAAGCAACGAGCATCATCACATCTTTCTATTTATATACACAAGCAAAAACTTCACTGCACTCTATTTCCTTACTTCTGTGACAACGGGTCTATTTCCCCCACCCCTGATTTATCTCCTGCCTTACAGCAAAAAACTGAACTACACAGAAGGAGAAAAAAAAATCAGCTAAATGTCTAATTTAAACTATCAAACATTCCAATTGGCAGTTGGCATCATTGTATATCATTATTTTTTTTTTTGCATTTCCTTCATCAGTTAACAGATCTTTGGTACAATCTGCTGCAAAGCACAGCAAGTAATATACTCTTAGTAGCTGGTGTACTTCAAACATGACCCAAACATTTAGTAGAAGTTTTATCTAGAGATGAAAATTAGTGTCCAATTAACATTTTGAATAGTCTCAATAACTGCTGCAGAGAACACTACAATGATAATTGTATCCATTAGACTCCTGGCTTCGAGCATCTTTATCACCCTATGATTCCACAGTGGCCCTCAACCACGCTTTAAATACCATGATAAAAAAAAATATCCAAGAGCACAGTTAAGAGTTACAACTCAATAGCACAGAGACTTAACAAAATCAGCTTTTGATTAGGGTAAAACTGATTATTTTTACTCTATATGAACACAGACATCCATTGTTTGGACATGGGAACAATACTCAAATTCTTTAATCACATCAGGCTTTGTCCTTTACAAACTCTCTTCAAAACTGAGAGGTTGAGCTGCTGTCACAAAGGCAGAATCACCTTAGCAACAGCACAAGAAAGAAAGGTGATGAAGATCATGTTCACTTTAAGAACATGCCCTGAAACATCACCTCTCCATAGGCATTTATGAAACTCCATGGCTTATGATAAACTCAAATTAACATCCAGTTTGTGGGGCTGTATTTTGGCACAAGCCTCAAGCTGAATGGTCTTCAGCTCAATCTGTTGTGAGTCTCCAAAACCACTGAGACTCTACTTCTCTATGTGAAGAATTGCTCTCTGAAAAAAATAAGGACACTGCCTTTCATTTCAACTTATTCTACAATGTCTAGTTTATCAGAGAGGACTCTTTCTGTCAGCATCTGAGGAAAAAGACTTTCCATCTTGTCTACCCAAGGGAAGAGGTGGGCATGCTTTCAAGCACTGTCCTTTGGTCAGAAATTAATGGAAGCAAGCAACAGCTCAGAGATATGTGCAGGAAGCTTGAGGCACCTCTGTGTTGTTCTTATTCCTCACCTTTCAGGCAGTCTGATACTTACAGCTCATCATATCTTTAAAAGCACGTGAAAAAAAACCTTCACGGAAGCCTGAAATGGTCTAATGGGACAAAAAGCATTTCTTTCCAGCCCTGGCAGACGACAGAAATAACAACATTTCCAAGCCTCAAAAAAAAAAAAAAACCCTAAAAACAATTATTAAAAGCCCACAAATTGGAATAGGCAATTATATAAATGAACAAATGTACAAAACCCTATATAAACAAAACCAGAAGCAAAACGTTTCCCTCGTACTGTTGCAGTTTATTTCTACCTCCCAATGATGGAAGATACAGTCACAGCCTTCTGACTGATGCAGCTTCTAATGACACAGGCGGGACTGATCCTCATTGGAATGTGCCAGCTTTTCCTCATTTCAGACTAGATCTCATCTCCTTCCCACACACAAAACTCAGAGCACAGTTTCATTGATATTTACAGCCGAGAGAAGGTGGAGACCACCCGAGGAGACAGCTTGCAATCAGAGCTGACACCAAACTATCCCTGGCAGTGAGATTCCTGCAGGAGCTCATGTCTGACATAAAGCTCTACAGAGCACGGGGAGGAGGACAAACAGCATGAGGAATGCTGTTTGAGGAAAGGGACAGTTAAATGGATCTGATAATGCATGAAGTACAATGGAAAAAAAGAAAGTTTAAAGATTTTTTTTATTCCCCCAGGTTTAACATGTCTCCTGAAGTAGCAACATAGTTTTAGAGCACTGCTTTCTATCAGCAGCCCCAACAATTAAGTACAGTTTATCAAAGTATTTAATCACAGTTTTTGATATAGAGTGCATCTGTAAACAAGTATCCTGGGAACTAGTATAGACAGCTCTTTTGCTTTCAACAGTATCTCTTTGTTCCTTTTAAAATACACAGACTTCTGCAAGGAACTGTAAGACCAACTTAGAGTAAACCTGAAAAAGCAAGTGCTTTTCCTGGGTGCAGTTCCATATCCCCAAGACATTAACTGAGTTAACTGCTTCCCCCATCCCTCCAAACGGGGAGCTCATACTCTTCTCTCTGGGAAAGATGCAGGGTTGGTTTACACAGCACTTCTCCTCACCCATGTCTCTGGCCTTCAGATGTAGTAGGGAAACCAAAGGAAGAAAGAGTTACTAGACACTTTTCCAATATCCAGCTCTATCTGCATATCTACAACAAATTATTTTGCAGCAGAAACCAATATCAGCACTATTTTTAAAAAAGGAAAAGCTGCCTCCAACTCAGCATCTCAGTTATGAGGAGATCACAGATGTTCTTAATGTACATTGGCAAAGCAGGATAAAAATCAGCAAAATATATATGTATTTGCAACCATCACTGCACTGAAAAAGGCAGCACCATTTTTAATGTCCTATCATTCCAGCCCACAGATGCTTAGGAATCATAACCTGCAATCACACTGAACATACTGGTTGCCTTAGGCAACTGGCTTTTTTTGCCTCAGCAGAAGAAATGAGCCAGGTATTGAACTGACAAACTTGATTTTTGGTCAATAAGGTCCACATGTCAGGCTTCTATCCTCCTATCACACTGAGCATACTGGTTGCCTTAGGCAACTGCCTTTTTTTGCCTTGGCAGAAGAAATAAGGCAGGTACTGAACTGACAAACTGCAATTTTTGGTCCTTAAAGGCCACATGTCAGGTTTCTATCCTCCTAGCAAACCAAGAAATAGCTACACTGAACTTGGGGTTCAGCTGGAGCAATAAGCTTGTGGCTCAGCCCAGGCAATAAGCCCTCACAGTCTCGTGAACCCACCTCACCAGACAAACAAACAGGCTGCTGGGCCTTGACCACCCTCTGGGTGTCTTTACCATCCTCTCTGCTGAGGTTTACTGCTCCTGACAACCCTCCACAACCTCCCCCCAGCCCTCGGGCTGCTCACTCACTGCCACCCCACCTCCTCCAGCCATGGATGCACAGTCACTGGCCAAGGTGGCCAAGCCAAGACCCCGTGTCTGCTGCAAACAAGTTCATCTGGTGGACAGCACCAGCAGGGCAACTTAGAACTACATTAGCTAGATATGCCAGGGTTTCTGGGAGAGGGGAGATGCTTGAGAGCTTTCCTCTCGCTCCCAAAGCACAAAGCATCACACTGCAAACACGAGCTGGGCTGGGTTCAAAATCCTGCTGCTGTTGCCAACTCCCTCAGAACTGGGATGTGAGGTTTTGAGAAAGCTGCTTCCACTCAGAAAAAAACTTCAAACTTACAAGCTTGACAAAGATCAGTAGGTCCTAGATAAGCCAGCCACGAGAAAGAGTCGCACTGGCAGAGGCCTCTGAAGACCTTGAAGTAGAAGTGTCAGCAGATAAACACCAAAGTCTCCACTGCCTAGAAAGATAATGAGAAAAACCTAAGAACTCAACAGTGTGTTGTCTGTGTCCTTTTGGACAGTAATGTTTGTAGGTACTACAGGAAGGGGGAATTAAAGGAGAAGTGGTTTCAAACTGTTGTTCCTCCTTGTTCTGCCATACTGTGGTTTCAGGAGGTGGAGCTACAACTTCCATGTATTGTCTCTACAGTTGTTTTTTTCTCTACAGCTCTTATCAGTACCAGAAAGCACTTAAGTGTTGCTCTGGTGAGACCTCAGGATGTGAGGTAAGATAATGTTAACTCAGTGTCTGATCAAAACCTCCAAGAGCAGATAGAAGCATGAAGAAAGAGAAACTAAAACTGAAACAAAATAAAATGATGGATCAAATTTGGGTTGCCTTTTTTTTTTTTAATTAAACTTAAGGCCCAAGTTTGTTGCACCTTTGTCCTGAATCCTATCCCACCTCCCACTTTACGGTCCACACACACACAAAAAAAGGAGCACATGCTAGTACTTCAGCTGCCCTGGTTCACATCCAGCTTAGTATAGATGGCTCATGAAGGTAAATCTACATCAAGATGTTTAGTGTAAATCGAAGGAGCTCTTGCCAGTCTTCTCTGGGGGTTTGTTCAAGTCAGCAGCTTCATCCCAGCTTTGCAGGCAGGTTTTACAGCTCACACTGAGCTGCAGGCTGCCCTAACCACAAAGCACTTACCTGGTTTGCTCTCTGCCAGCTGCACTCTGCCTGCCATCTACATGTACTTCGTTGTGGTTCCTGCACTCAGTTAAAGACAGGTTCATAGATTCATAGATATTTCAACTTCACAGCAGCACAGGGCAGAAGACACCAGATGTGATTAGAACAGAGATATCTTGTACTAAACAAGATTTCTCGTGTACAACTTTTTTATATTACTCAACTCTCAAGATATTTCCAAAAAATATTTCCCTCTGAGTGAAGCTGCTGCTTCAAGTGAGAACCAGGAAGCTAAAAAGACACTCTAACCACTTTGGTCTCTTCTCTCTCAAACCCTTCAACACCCATAGGAGGAAACAAGTGTGAGGAACAGCAAGTTGGGGACTTTGTGGTGTATATTCCTAGCACTCATCTGTACAGCTCCTTGAGGACATATTACTAAACAAGTAGGCTCCACCTTATACCTCAATTGAAGTAGAAATCTTGCACCACTGAAATTAACTCATTAAAGAAAAGCCACATAGGAGTTGAGCACTTTTTACACACCATTAATTTAGAAAAAAATAACAAAATACTCAATATAAATACTCAGACAGCTGTGCAGTAACATATTTGTTTTTTATATGATGCTCACAAAGAAAACAGCTACAGGCATATTAAGCTAATTTGATACAGTCAACCTTTCTTTACATCTACTATCCTGTTTTTTTAGCTGAACTATACTGTTAAAATGTAATGTGTGTGACAAACATTAAACTCACAATGAGCCTTTTAAGTATCTGAGGTCCAGAAGAGAAGATGTGCCAAGTCAGATACTCAACAGAAAGTTAATGAAAGAAGCCTAAGAACATGGAAGGAAATGACATCATCTCCTACCATGAGATAAAAGGCCAGTGAGTACCAAACGAAATAAAGATGGGAAAGTCAGGTTATTCCTCATGGTTTAGACACATGGGGAAAATACCTGGGAGCAGCTGTTCTGACCAGCTTGAGCAGATGCATTCAGGACATAATACCTGGAAGGATACAGGATACAGGATGACAGGTTGAGGGACTTGTGACATGCCAGCCCAGGTGCAGGGCTCAGCCCCCACCATCACAAGACAGTTAAGATGCTGAAGTAGCTATGAAAGAATCTTATGATTAAACAAAAAACAATCCCCTCAAAAAAACCCAACTTAGCTCTAGACAGAACTCTACATTTTGATGTGTCATCTTTTCACAATTTTGAAAACAAAGGTTTTTTTGTAGAGGATGAAATAAACATATTTAATCCTCAACCTTTACTTAGAACCAGTCTGGCCTCGGGGCATCTGGTACACAGAAGGCATTCCATCAGCGAGGACGTGAACGATTTTTGTGATCACAGGATCACAGGGTGTCAGGGGTTGGAAGGGACCTTGAAGATCTTCAAGTTCTGACTGAGATCAAAGGTTCTGAGAGGATAAGAGCATGCTCATTTACTGAAGAGTATGGGTCACACAGGGATTGGGGTGGAGACATCTGAACCTCGTGAGTCCTTGAGGACTGCTCTGCAATGAACATGAAAAGCTGGCATATGAGTCATCAAAACACAGGGCCTGAGAATTCAGCTACAGTCTGAACTGAACCGACAGAGATGCCAGTTTCCTTTGGTGACCATAGCAAGTTAAGCCATGTTTTTGACCAAGATCTATTTGTACTTATCTGCCAGAAATGAGAAATAACCAAATTCTTCTTTTCTTGGGGTTCATACCCCAGGCCTGGCAAAAAGCAAGCACATTAACACTCAGACACACTCACTGTACATGAGCAATGGCTGGTTAGAGAAATCTCCTCTTCCTAAGAAGATTCCCTTATTGCTAGTCAAAACCCTCCTCTGATGCATGTACCTTGATGTGGTGGAAGGCTTGTCCCAGTGACCCTGAAAGCTATTTTCATCTGGAATTATAAAACCTGGAGTTAGAGCAAGACATGCTGGATAAAGGGCAAAGATCAAAAAAAGAACAAGTCATTGGGCATCAAAACAGGAGGGTGAGAGTTGACCATTTGCCATTCCTTAAAAAAACCACAAAACAAAAACAAACAAAAGCAATGGGAGCATCATTAAACCAAGTGCCAGGATGAAGATAAAAGAAGTTTTCAGGACTTCTGCAGTGTGTAGCAGTATGAGAAGAACCTAGGCTGATATCCAGTGCCAAGATAAATCACTGAGACAACCAAAGTTCCACCCCGAAGATGGGATTTAATTCTGATCAAAGGCCTGGTTTAGAGGTCCACAAGCAGTACCAAGGAACCAGACAAAGGGCTGTTCATGCCTCATTAACTGGGCACAAACAAGGAAAACATTAATCTGAGAAAGCACAAGAAACCTGAGGAAGAAGAAATTATAAAACCCAGGGGGTTTTAGTCCATTTCATTCTAATTCCTCTACATTGGTGTTTTTCCAAAGTTCTGACTGAAAAACCTCTTATCCAATAAGTGTACAACCTTGCTTTTAGTCCTCCCCATTCCTTGGCCTCATTGCTGCATGCAGCAGAATTAGTAATATACAAATTATGTACAGTAATGTACATAAATTCTTTGCAGGAGTAACATTTTTAACTGGTGAGTAATCATAAAGCTATGTAAGTTTTGTTTAAACCAAGCTTTTGTTCAGACAATAACAGAACTTATCACAATGCTTCAGCCACCTGTACCTGAAATCTGTCCTGTAAAAATAGGATGCTTCAAATCATTAACACAGTTAGTACTGCAGAATATAAAGCAGAATTATTTAGACTTGCTGTGTGAGAAGTATGTGTTATTTATACTGCACTGGAAGTGCATACTCTCACTCTTAAAAATGCATATTTAGGACTGGAATAAAATAGAAAAAAACCCCACTTGTGCAAACTCATCTAATAATACTGATGAGATCACATTAAAACAACCAACCTCCTGCCAGACAGAAGACAAACTATTAGCATTGTTAGTTCAAGTCATAATGGATTGTGAGGAGAAGTCATAATAAACTATGAGGAGAAGCTAGAAACCCAAGGACTTTTGAAGGTGATAGATAATTGTCCACACACCAAGCATTCAGAACATCATCCTCCCTGCAAGAACTCACAGCAGGTTTGTTTTTCCCTCACGGATAGTGAAAAACAAACACACAAAATAAACAACAACAAAAACCACCACAAAGCAAAACTGTAATGATGATCCAAACACCAGAAAGGCTTTACTATAAAACACAACCCTTTTCTACCACAAGCTCTTGGGAACTCATTGAAACTATGCCCAGAAAAAGAAGGACTTCAGTTCCATTTAGCAATGTTCCTCCTCCCCACATCCCTTAGTTAAATCTAATTAAGAAAAACATAGCTGGGGATGGAGAGAAACGGGGCCATTAAGCTGCACAAAACCATTGGGCTGACAACACTGATTACAGCAGCCACCTTTAACCACATCCCAACTCAGACCCTGTCTGGTGGGACTACTGAGCAGCATGAGAAACACAGTTGGTGGCTGGTGGGGTTTGGGGAGTAGGGAAGGGGGATACTGGCATGGCTCCTGTAAGCAGCTTTGAGAAGCTCCCCCAGCTCCATCTGGCCAAGGCAGAGCCCATCTGCATCTCTGTGATAATGTTATTTCAGAAAGGAAAAACCTGTTGGGCAAGTTCTGTTGTTTGGGGGGTTATTTTGTTTGGGAGAGGATTTAGGACAAACACAACCATGCAGACTCTGAGGTCCATGAGAAAGGGGGGGGGGGGGTGTGTGTGTGAAGGTGCACTAGAATGGCCATTCCCCTTTGGTCTGTGGTGAGACAGAGCCCCTGCAGCCCTTAGAGATCAATGGTGGAGCAAAATCCTGTCTGCAGCCCATGGATGAACCCACTCTGGAGCAGGATACAGGACTGTGGCCCACGGGAGAGACCTGTGCTGATGGAGCAGGTCAGAAATTTGACACAGAGTAGGTGAGAACCTTCATCTCCAGCTACAGAGAAGCACAACATTCAGACCAGTCTTTGATGGCACTAAGCAACCAAGTACAAATTTAGGAAGAAATATCATTCCAGTAGAATTGGATTATACAACATATGTTACAGTCTGATTAATGGCTTAAGGATATCACTGAATATAAACATTCAGTAGTGAATGACACCTCCAGCCCTTGTGTCCAAGAGACACAGGATCATTGTCTAGCAGCTGGCTCCCCTTCTTCTCACTGTCCCATCCTATGGGGAATTTTGGCTTCTGGACAAACATGAGAGGACTAGAAAGCAACATGAGGTTATTCCACCAGCTCTGCCTCACAAATCCATCTGGCCAAGCAGCCAACTCAAAACACTAAAAGCATTTTCTTCCTGAAAAATTCTAGCTTTACAAATGTGAAGCCATCCCATTTCACACTGCTGCATCTAGGATGAAATAAAGCATTTTTTTTGCAATATGGAAACATATACCTGATGATGAAGGTGTCCCTAGGTTATGCAGTGTGAGAGTGAAAACCACACCTCCTAACATCAATTTTCTCAAGTCATCAAGCATCAGGACATGTGTTCCCCTGCAAAGTCCCACAAGATCCTGCTGCTGCTGCTCAAACCTGACCAATTTGTCCCAGATGAGTTATTGCTTTATGATTTGCCTCAAAAATCAAAAGCCTGGGAGGCATTTAGGCTGTTAAAAATTAATGAACGGAGGCCTTTTAGCTCTTAGGCTGTACTCAAGAGGTGCTCTGTGAAGGATTTGATTAATTTTAGCAGAATTGATGGAAGCTGCCCACACAGCCTCAGCTGGCCAACTGTAAGTGCACCACAGTAACTGTATGAACACGTGGAGGGAGCTCAGATGGCAAAGCACCCAGATCCCTGTACCTGCTGGCAGGTGTAGCCTTGTTCTTACTGAAGATAAAAGCCTCTCCTCCCTGACCTCCAGCACACATACACACTCTGCAAGTTCACAGGGACATGCTTCAACCTCAGGTACAGGCAGCCCATGTTTTGGCCCAGCTCAGCATATTACATCAGGCAGAGCCTCTCTGAACAAGGCTTTCCAGTTGCTCTGCTGGGCCCTGCACCATGCAGCTGAACAGGTTCAGCACAGCTAATGATACAATCTAAGTGAAGAACTCATTTGTATTAAAACCTGCCAGCAATATATTAAAAAATGAACTGCCAGTGTCAACCCATAAAAATGTTACCACTGACAGCTGTGCAGGTTAAAATAAATCTCTACCTTTGCTCCATTTTTCTCTCCCTATTAACACCAGGGTGCTCTGGCAGTTACAAGACAGACGTGTCCAGGGCAAGGTCAGTTACAGATCATTTTTTTCTGGAGATCAGTTATCTAGACATTCTAACAAATGAAAGGAGAAGAGGAATGTCATTAGTGAAGTCAACAGGTAGCTGGCAGGGAAGCAAGTTCATAGAAATAAACAAAATAATCAGTAATTAAGACAAACATAAAATCTCAAAGCTAGGCTACAGCTTGTGTACTCAGTCTGATATGAAAGAAAAAAGTTCATCAGATAAATGCATAGGGTTTCCCTCATCTTCTCTTGTTTTAAAAATGGCCTTTAAAATACCTGTTTAAAAAGTACTGACATACATTAGTTTGTACTACTTCCTATTTTGTTTTCTTAAATGAACTAGTGGATCCCAGTTAGGGTAACAGGTTTGTCCCTAGATGTCCAAGATGACCAAGTCTCAAATACTGCTGCTAAGCTCATTCTCTAGCACAAGGGAAGTCTATAGATCTGCAATTAATCATTATTATCAAATCCTAGGCAAGAGATCAAACATTACACTAGCAAGAAGGACACACACAAACACAGCCTGGATAGGGCAGCACAGCTTCTTTGCCATGACCCCTGCACCCTCAGGGAGCACCCAAGGAGGGTGGCTGCAGCTGCTGGGAACCTGGGCCTGCAGGGCAAAGGAGGAATGGAGGGGCATAAAAGGCAAGAAATGAGCATTCAAGTGTGTATCCACAGAAAGGGCAGTGGAAATGGGTGTTTCATACACCTTTGAAAAGTGTCCAGAAATACCAGCCTGCACCTGCTGTATTTTTTCTGTGATGCTCTCAAATGCTCTGCACAAAAGGTAGATCAGAAACTGAGCTCTGACAGTGATGAGTTAAAGGAAATCATCTCACAAAACTAGAAAGCAACATTTAATGAAAAGTCCTATTTGTAAGTGCTCTGAAAAACAAGCACATTTCCAGTTATAACAGGATTGCCTCCTGTTATCAGGACACTGCTGGCCTTTCTAAACTAAACCCAAAACACAGTGAATCTCAAACCATGGCAGGCTGAGCAGCTCTTGTACTGGTGTGTAGCCTTCTTCTCAAAACTGCCTGAAGACCCCTGGAGAGCTGCACTGCCCAGGAGCACCAGACAGTGTGGTCCAAACTTCAGTCAGTCTGAACAGCAGTGGCACTCAGCTCTGGAGCCCCACTGGGCAGCCCCAAGAGCCTTTTCCCTGCAAGGCACCCCTGCTGCCTCCACCCCGCCAGTCACCAGGCTGCCTCCCACTTGGTGTGCAGCACCTTCTAGTTATTTTAATGCACACCACATGGCTCCTTCTCTCCCTGCTCTGCATCCATTTGCTTCCTCCTCTTTAATGATGGCAAAGCCAGTCTCCTCCTCCATCCAGCCTGTCTTGCAGGCTTCCAAGAGCGCTAACAGACTTTGCTTTTCAGCACCTCACCACAGTCAAATCGTTTCTAATTTTGCTGCTGTAGCTCTGCATCACACTGCTCCTCTGTGTCTCTCTGCTTTTCCTATCTCATCACACATCTGTTGCCAGGCAAATGGCTTCACTCGTGCATCGCAATTGGAAGGACAACCCCTCCACCATCAACAGCAGAGTGGAGAAACAGATGCAACTTTCCTCGCAGCAAAACCTCTCCTTTCGGCTGGCACAACACTTGCAAGGTACTACAGAGGAAGCTTTAAAGGGCCAAAGCAGTTCATTCAGTTGAGAACACCAGCTTAAAAGGGCTCAGAAACACACTTTTCCAGCACACACCGAACAAAAACCAGTGATTAGCAAATCAATACAGCAATCACCTGCCATCAACCCAGCTTGTGGATCAACCCCACAAAGCACCTGCTTGCTACACTTGATGGCACCTTTCTTTTCTTTCTTTTTTTAAACTTTTGGGTTTAGTTTTGCGGGGGGGTTGTTGGTTTGTTTTTTGTTTGTTTGTTGTGTGTTTGGTTGGTTTCCTTCTGCTTTTTCATTTTTATTCCTTCATTTCTAAGGTTTTTCACCAGGAACAGAAGTGAGACAGCAATTTCTGTATTTCCTAACACCATAAAACAAACTGGGACACAAAATGGGTACTCTTTCCTCCTTGTAGCATAAAAAGCATCTTTTTTACTTAGAACCACTAAAGTCCTATAATCAATATTTTTAAATGCACAGCCTAGCAAGTTATAAAAATAATTCCATTAAACATAGATTACACTTCACCATAATGATCAAAAAGCTTATTTCCAATCTGCTTTATTTCTGTTCTGTGATATCAAATAGCCCCTGCTTTAGCTTGATCACATCAATAATTATGAACCAAGGCATTGACAGTCCTGGGAAGGTCAAAAAATGGCTTCTTTGTCTCCTCTGCACTTCAGAAGACTGGAATGATAGCAGCAGTTTATAAAACTTGGTTTCTTACATCCTTCTGGCTCTTAAGGCACAGTAATGCTGTACCTGTCCCCACCCCAGCTAGCACAACCCCCAAAGGATCTCCTGCTAGTGTGAAAAAACACTTAAATCTTCTGTGATGATTTCCAGATCCTTCTCCACATCCTTCCTTGCCAGGGAAGATTCTGCTTGTGTTATGCCAAACTGCCAGCTAAGCATGGTCTGACTCACTGGCCAATATGCCCATCCTGACTGACAGTCAGGCCTGGCCAAAGAGAACAGATAAATCAGGATATTTTCAAGAAGTCTGTGGGTATGCAACTCAGAACCCTATCTCCTTGAACAAGTTTGACTGAATTTTTCCTCTACAAAACTTCAAGGCATGGATTGCAGCCTGAGAGGTAGGATAACCAAGTGTGCATCTCTCCTTAAATCACTGAGCGTCATCTTACTCATGAAGTGAGGCAGGGTTTTTTATTCCTTATGTAAAATGTTTCTTTTTAGCACAGATCTTGAAATGGGTGAATGATTCTACACATGGATATTTTCACTTCGTTTATGGCATTTCCAACCCCATTATCCAGAGTAAGGTAATGGGAAGAAAGACAGGTGATGAAAATATCAGTCTTTCCAAGGACAGCACCAAGGTAAGACCAAGCAGAGCAGGTGAGTACAAAGTCAGCCCTGCCTCCAGCCAGCTGTCCTGAAAGGTTTTCCTCTGCCTTCAGCATGTCTCCAAATAGCTGGTCTGTTGTATCCTGATGGAAACTTGTTCTAAACCATGTATGTATATATGTAAAAATCACATGTTCAGATATTCACATACACATATATATTTTATGTCTCTTAAATATATATATTTAGAGAAAGGGAGAAAGACAGAGTTCCCTCCAGAGTGCTTCTCACAGGACATCACTGCTTTATTTATACACGAAATTTATCAGCTTTTCTTTTCACTGCTCACGTTACCAAATGACATAGATACATTTAAACTAAAATAAAGAACAAGAAATTCTATTAATACAGTCACCTCACAATTAAGTATTCATGCAGATACTGCAGAAAGCCAGTAGATATTTTATAACTCCTTAGGGGCTGAATAAAATGAAATCAAAGGGAGAAGGAAATGTGGTGACGCAAACACTCGCCTTTAACTAATCAAAATTAATCAAAATACAAGTCAGTGTCTTCTGGCAGCCAAAGCAGCACCAGGATAAACATGAAGATACAGTAAATAACCCAGCAGAAATCTATGTGTTCTGACTATAGGCAACCCCTATTCCACAGCTGTCCCCAGGTACTAGGACTGCCTATTGCAGATGCACACACAAGGGGTTTGGGGGTTCAGCCACTGCTCGACTAATTGGCTACCTGCTTAATTACAATCTCATCAGAGATAATCTTTTCTAAATGGGTGAAAGTGCAGAGCATCTCCATAGCTACTAATAAGGCTGTCACAACCTCTAATCAGTGGTGTAAACAACACCCACTAGTTCAATGTGAAAGATTTTAGCCAAGTGCTGTAACCAGCAGAGCCAATGATGACATTTTATTTATGAATACAATTATTCTAAAATGTATATTTACAGAATTTCTGAAGCTAGAAGAAATAAATTTATTATCTACTCAGAACTCTAATCTACCACAGATCCTTGTGTGCGATTCAAGTATCTCACCATCCCCATCAGTGTTTTGTGTTTGTAGAAATATTTGGTCTCTAGAGTATTCACTTGTCATGTCAGGGTCTCTAGATGGGAGCTTCAGCCTTTTCCCCGATAGAGCCTTGGATTAACCACCACCCCAAGGAAAATTTGTGCTTCCTTTCTCATTTGAATTAAGAGTTTTAGCTTCTAGGCTTCGGTGCTTTTTCTGGTTTTCTTCACAAGATAAAAGAGATCCTTCATAACACATTTTTCCAACAAATATTTTTATAACACTAATCAGCTCATATCTCAATATTCCCCCCCCCCCCATCTAGATTACATTCGAGTCTCCAGCTGTAAGGCATTTTTCCCCATCTTTGGGGGAACTTCCACAGCCCTTTTCCTCATCCTGCAGGCTTTGAAAGGCTGCTGACACCAGAACATCACTCAGTGTCTCTGCAATTTGATGCACAGAGGCAAAACCTCATCACCCATAAAATTCTGGGGCATGTTATGGATGCAACAAGGGGTATGACCAGGATGTCTGTAAAGCACAGGATGTTTCCATGGACATTTCAACCCAAAAGCAGGGCCCCAACTATCAAAACCCCAACGCCTTATGCCCTGCCCACCTTATGCTGAGCAGCAAGTCATTTCTAACCCTCCTGTCCTCTTTCAGAGCACATCAGCTAGGTAACCTCATGCTTCTGGAGAGCTGAAAAGTCACCACTGGGAATGACTTGCTCTGTCCTGCATCCACTCCCCTCAGGTATGGCTGGACCTGTAGCTTTCCCTTCTCATCCCAGGAAGTTTGATGGCCATTTTTAATTTTGTCAGGGTGACACAGTAGTTTGTGACTTCAAAATATATGGTTAAGAAGTAGGGATTGTATCTGTGCTCTGCAACCTGGAATTTTTAATATGTGAAAGAAACTCTGTACACCAAGTCTGTGTTATTTTAATAGACTTCCCTTGCTAGCTGTGGTCTCTGCAGATTTATAAACCCATTTGGCATCAATTCCAGGAACAGCACAGCCACACAGCAATCATTACCAAAGCAGGAAACTCTCAATAATACGGAAATAATTCACTGTTGTTATAGACACAAAGCTTTCATGTGAAGATAGAAATGGTTCTTTTTAACCTTTTTTTAATACACCAAACAGAAAACCCTGGAAACTTCACCCCAAACAAAAAAAACCAAACTGCATGAAACTCTCCACTGGAGAGGTTTAAAAAAAAAAAAAAAAAAAGTGGATGTAACACCTGTGGTCTAGTGAGTAGAGAGATGTTGGGATGAAGGTTGGACTTGATGATCCTAGAGCTCCTTTCCAACCATTATGATTCTATTCTATGAAGCTTTCTTTCTCATCTGCAAGAACAGTGCAGAAATGAAAGCAGGTAGCAAGGAGTTTTACCAGGCCAGAAACACAAAGGCCATGGAAGATGACACGTTTGTCTGTAGCAGGGAAATCAGAACATATCTCTGTTTAGAATATGCATGTGTGCCTCTTTGCTCTAGATGCATGTATAATCAGCCCTAGTATAAATTAGAAAACATGTGAAGGATTAAACATCAATTGCCTGTCCTCCCACACTTCCCATCCCTCTGCCAGATCCTGAGAAAAACAGAAGGCATGGTAGCAATGGTTGGAAACAGACTCAGAAAGTGGAATAAAAGAGGAAAATACCCATTTTCTTTTTGTAGCAGAACCTTTCAGAACTACATTAGTGTTTCACGTTCAACAAGTGCCACTATATTCTGAAATTGGGAAATTCTGATGGTTTTAACAAGATCTTAAAGATGCAGCATAAATAGGGATCATTACAATTTGGAGACATGACAAATATATTTGACAACGAAAGTTACAGTATTATGCAAATACTTGTTTTAATATTACTCAAGCATCCCACATATTATAACTATTTCTGGGGAACTAGGAATGTTTCACAAAATCTCTCAGTGTAATCTTTTGCTAGCTTCACCATCTGGGAGTGCACAGACATAGCTTAATCCCACTGGCTTTTTTCCAAGAGACTTATGGTAAGGCTGGGTATGCCTTTCTGTTAACAATCAAATGATGGGGCTATTTCAGCTTTGATTGTGCCTTAAAATAGCCCACTATCAAAATATTATTAGGAAGATCAGGTCTCCAGAAAGCACCTTCTATGAGACTAGCTGACAGAGTTGAAACTTTGCCCAGTATTTTCATTCAGGTTCACACAAACATCTTCAGAGATGAACAAATGCAGAAAACTTCAAATTAAACAGATAAATCATAAAGAAAAAAGCTGCTGGTAGAACATGGAGCATGGCATAAGACAAGAAGGGCATTAGCTAGTGAGATGATGGGAGAGAGGGCACATTAGGAATGGCCCAGAGAGCAGGGTATAATTACAAGCCAGGGCATAAAGCCATTATACTTATCTAGGGAC
>JAOEGS010011192.1:0-11372 GCA_025447755.1 Corythornis vintsioides | reverse complement strand
AAATAAAAGCAAAACTGAAAGAAAAAAAAAAAAAAAAAAAAAAAAAAAAACAAAAAAACAAAAAACCCCCCCAAAAAAACCATACAAAAACAACAAAAAAAAAAAAAGGAAAAAGAGAGAGAAAAAATACTTTATTGCCATAGATATTTAGATATCAATAGTCTATTTTAAGGGAGTACTAAGAAAATAAAAATCATGAAGGCAAGGTATAGTAAGAAACCATATCATTAATAGGGGAAAATGACTCTGAATAATCAGTGATGTTTACAATGTTCCATTTAAGAAGCTTTTTGCTGGCTAATGGTAAAGCTGACTTAACTGAATGTTTTTACTGTAGATTTTCTTATGCTGTCTTGACATAATGAAGAAAGAACAGTAAACAAAAATATTAGTTCAAAACAAATATATTGATTAGATATGTATTGGAAGAAATTCCTTTTAAGGAATCCTGCAGTAGAAAGTTTTAGAACTGGAAATAATGTTTTTAACTTTTTACAGGATCTATAAGCTAACCTAACACAACCAACCACAAAAAGGTACTGCAGAGAAGGGACAAGAGTGATCATACTTTCATTTGATGTATTACAATATAGTCTTAGCTGGAATCAGTGAATTGGCTGCTCATCAGATTTATAACTAGACATCTTATGACTTGTTTCATAGATAATCCAAAGGTAATCCAAAGGTGTACATAAAAATGATGTTGTAGTATTTTTTTCTTTTTTCAGCAAGAGCTTTAATCTTGATTATTCCCACAGCAGGAAATGCAGTATTTTAAAGCCCATCATATTGACATTAATATTACACCTCATATACTCTAGTTCATGTTCTTGACTAAAAGTACCAGCTGATACACAGTTGAACACTAAATGACCTCACACTCTGAAATGAGTAATGCAATAGATTTGTCTATCAATTCTTATTCTATCAATATACAAAAATAGGTTTTATAAGTCCCCAGACTTGCAGGAGGCAATCCAAAGAGTCTACCAAGTAAAACAACAGTCAATACAGAGAATTTCTTATGTAATTAGGAAAGGCAACATATGCAGCCAAAAGAAAAAGGAGTTTTTGGCATGGCTCGTCATGAAGTTCAAAGTAGCTCCATTCACAGTGACTATCTGAATGAAATTTTACTGTTCATTTTACTATTGGCTGTCAGGAAAACATCAAGAGCATTCTAGGAGCTCATGACCATGGAATCAGTAGTTTGTCATGGTCAGGTTAAGGTGTATTTCCATAGTCAATTCTTTCCTTATATAATCAGCTAAATTCTGAAGTGTCTGCTTAGAAAGGATCATTGCTTTACAGCTCCAGCATCATTGCTACTGGAGTCAGAGATTATAGCTGTTCCATTTACTAGTAGTCTAAGTCAGGAATCTCTAAAGTATACTTACATGGTAAGTACAAACCAAACAGCTACCTCAGCCTACGAGAAGATCAAAATGATGCTTAGAGGCACTGTTAAAAATACCTTGGAGAAACTAATCCCTAGAATGACACTTGTGGAGTGAAAAGCGTAACTTAGAAATAAAATGCTAGAGAAGAAAATGCAGCCAGCTCTGACTGCTTCCTGCAGAATGTAAGGGAAAGAATTTTATATTTTTTTCCAGCATGCTACTTTTTCCTTGTCCAGTACAGATGTGCAAGCTCTTTGTACCCCTTCACACAAGCTTCACAATGTAACTGCCTGACAGTCTTGGCCATAGGCTGGCAGGTGGTTGCAACAACTCTGGGAAGAGGATACATCTGCCAGCCTTGGCTGCTCAGGAGGGCCTGGGAATTGGACTGCTTCATCATAAAAAATTCAGTGATATAACACCTACATGAGGAATACCTCTGAATGCCATATTTATCCTTCTTAACAGACTACAGTCGGAATCACAGAGATCAGATCTCTACCTACCAGGAACTGTTAACTATATGCCAATGCCTGACGGTGTATTTATTCATTACAAATCCAAACAATGGAAGTTGTCAGAGAAGTAGCAAATTCCTGATTTGATCATTGTATAGCAATTTAGTCCAGGTTTTGAGGCATTCAGACAATACTGGTAGAAGAATTAGAAATCTAAGTCTGGGTGAACCTGCAAGCCAAAATATTCTGTGTGGAAGTGGAAGAATACCATTTTCACACCACCTAAGCCACTAATCTAAAGGCAAAACTTTGACATCTGGAGAGACCTGCACTTTCTTCACTGCTGTCTAATGGACTGATACTATACTGAAAAGACACCAAAGTCAGATTTTGGAAGACTAGGGATTTCCCACTCAGTCATGGATAAGCAAGATGGATTGAATTGGGTCCAATAACAATACTGAACTTTACAAGACAGGAAACATTATACTTAATGTATCTCTTTAAAAAGGACAGGGAAGGAGTATGTAAACATGCAGCATTGAACAGAACTCTCTGCTTGATGCCTTTGCAGCCTACTCTGAAAACGTTTCCAAGAGGGCTATCAGGGAAACAAGTCAGCCGTGTCTTTACAGTGGACAGAGTCCCAATAAACACATCAGACACACTGTTCTAAAGAGGCAGGAATTATGATGGTCTTAACTTTTCATCCTCTGAAAATGCTGAGATAACCTGCAGCGAAGACAAAGCTGAGAGTAAAATGTCTCCTATTTCTTTTCTAACTGAAGCATACTCCCAGCACTAGGTAAGTTGACAGAACAAAGATCTCAGTTGTTCCTTTTACAGTAACTTTTCAAAGGGCCAGTAGTACTCCTGCAGAACTGCAACTGTGCATCTCCTGTGATCATTAACAGATCTGAAATATGAATATTCTCACTATGAAGCTTTTCCTCCAGACCAGGAAGGTTTCTGTATTCTAGGGTCTCCTTACAGGCTGAAGACATTACAATTATCCATAGGATCTCAGGTGCTAAGTGCTCAGGAGAAGCGAGCTGTTTCACTAGAAGTTAATGCTACAGTCAGTCTGCTAAAGACAGACTCACTTTCCAAAGTGCAGAATAGTGGTTGTGACCTTCTGAAAATGACTAACTGTCTAGTCAGACAAGCAGAAAGAATATTTCTGTTAAGCTTTCAGACATATATTAGATGCTACATCTCATCAGCACGTAGGACTGATAAATCAGAATGGGCAGCTGACAAATATCATATTGAAGTCAGAGAATTTTATGACATAAATACAATGGACCTGCTACTGAGGGTGCCATTATCATGTAGCACTGAGAAACACTGCCAATGCTCAGATTTTTCCATTACTTTTTTTTTTCTCCTTGAAGAGACTAGTGACAAGTAGATGATGCCATTAATGCAAACTGACCTTTATGAAAAGGTCAGCTTTCCATTTGAAGTTTATCTCCAAGTTTGATTTCTGTAGCCCAGTGGTCCCACAATAGTCATTGCCAATCATGAAATTCCACTGACTACTTAATAAAACATAATTAAAAAAAAAAAAAAAATCAGGCTTGTTTAGGCTTGTTTAAAGTTCCAGCTGACAGATTTCCACTGCAATTCTGAATTTTCAACAAGTATGCAACAGTTCCCCATTTCAATTCTTTTAAAAATGTATTAATCCCCTGCTTTTCAGAATGCGTGTATATATAGCATATCACATTATAAATATTAAAATACACCTCCTGACTGAATTAGTATTTTCAATCTCAGTGCAAACAGTTACACTGCAAACATTCAAACCCAGAATACTAAAGAGTATAGTAGTACTATCTTTATCTTTCTTTCTTATAGTCACATCAAATGAAAAATGTATCTTACGAAAAATGAAAAAATGGAACTTCCTCAGCAGTAAACCTGACTACATTTAAGCTTCCAGTGGAAGTTTGGTTCACATTTTACTTCTGCCATATTCCATGATCCTTGGGAGAAGTACTGATATTTTGTTATCTCTAAATCCTTCCATCTGAAAGGACCGTATGAGCATAAAGAATATTGGAAAGAAAACCCTACTCCCACTGAAGAAAGTATCTAGTGTGATCAATTCTAGACCTGTTCAGGTCATACTAAGATCACTGCCATCACTGGTCCATCTTCCAAACCAAATAGATTTTATTACTTCATATTTGTGAATCCAAACCCAGAATACTTCATGTAGGGAGCAAATTTATTTCTCAGAAAGAACAATAAAAAACTTCAAAAAGATACTCATTGGTCTAAGACTGATTTAGAGAGGCCTAACTTTTAGAGGCTAACCTGACTATAGTGATTACATCAAATGAACACAGATGGTTAATAGAGCTGATTATGAACAAAAGCCACACTCATATCCACCTTTACTCCTTATTCCAACTCATTTCCAAGAACCCATCACTGTAGAAAGAAAATTAAACAACCGTGCTGAAAAAGTTTAACATTATAAAGAAAATTACTAAGTGGGAACACATCCAATGTACTCAATACTGCACATATAAAACTACAGAAATAAATTAATATATCTCTACAATGTGCTCTGAATGGAAGTACAAGATGATAAAGGATGAGACTTCTTTTCTTACAGACCTCTAGCACTTAAATGGCTGAAATTTGGAGAACAAAAATGAAATATCACATGATCATTCAAACACAAATATTTGCATATACCAGCTTTTAACATGAATAACATCTGTAATGAGTGCTGAGGGCCATAAAGAAACAAACAAACAAACAAGAAATATTTTGCTTTACATTATACATAAAAATCTTCAGTATTGCTTAATTAAAAGGAGTTTGTGTCTTTAACTGAAGAAATATTCTAAGAACTAAAACTCAAACATTTTCCCCCAAACTTGAAGTTTCCATCACAGAACTACTACAAGTTCCTTAGCAGAGTATGTGGAATGCTAGCTTTCTAATTTTACTACTAATATAGGCTTTTCATTTTAAACTGAGAATCAACCTTGGTTCTGCAGTGCTGACCAATTAGGCACTCAGTAACACTGAATTACGTCCTACTCTCTTTTTTGCCTCCTTCTTTTCTCCTTTGCATCTATTTAATGATGTATGCCAAGTGCTAGATGTGTATCCAAACAGATTTTATCTCCCTAAATACAAAACGGTGGAGAAAAATGTATATATTCACTGTGTATTTTATTATTTTCTAGACAAATAAGCATTACTGTTAGACAGATGAATGTGTTGCAATAAAAAAAACCCAAACAAATAAATGTTGCAACAGTTCTACCTCAGTCTGTCAAAAAATAGCACATTTTATTGGCAGAAATAAACAGTGAACAAAAAAGGAAGTTCTGAACTCTTGGATTCTCTTTTGATGTGTATACAGAGCTCAAGGAAGTGTGTATCTTATTAAAAGGATTTGGAAAAAAAAGCAACAGAACTCACTGTTCTCTCTCAATATGAAATATTAGCAATAAACCTACAAATACACTACTTTTAAAAAATTAATTTCACTTTGTACTCTATTTCTATACCTATGATACTACAGAGTAAAGGTCAGAATCTCTAATTGCATCTCAGAGAGAGGACAGCTGCTGATGGTGCACAGAGTGTTCAGTTTCAAGGGTCCAGTTTTCAAAGGTTTTACCTGTTAGTAGTTTAGAACCACAGGGAGGTGAAACAACCCTGTTTGCCAACATACTTCTGACTGGTATTTTGCTTGTCAACTTTATGCACTACTAAAAAGAACCATGAACAAATAAGACAATTATTATGCCAAAATTATAGTCAAATTTCAGCTTAGGTCTTTGATTACTTCGTAAGGTTTCTCTTGGTCCTATAAAATGCTTTCAAGTCTTTATCAGTTTGCCTGTGTAACTTTTGCTTATCGTAGATTACCAAAATTGAAATACAATACATTATAGTAAGAGATGTCAAAATGAAATGTTTGGTTTAAAGATAAGGATCCTTTAGCATATATGATAGGTAGCTGCAATTAGAAAGTGGACGTTGAGAATTATCAGTAGCAATTTCTGCTTCTTCAGACTACTACTTGTATACTTATTGGTCAGCATGGAATAATTCTGGGATTACATTCAGAGATTGAAAAAGTTCTGCTTGTTTCCTAATGGTGCCTCCAAAGTTGACAGAGCACCATCATTCCATTACTTTCTGTTATTTTCAAAGAATTAGGAAACATTTTTAGTCAGTTGTAGTGGTTTTGGCTGGAATGGAGTTTTCTTCACAGTACCTGGTATGGTGCTGCATTTTGGATTTGTGACACAAACAGTGTTGATAAAACAGGGATGTTTCAGTTACTCCTGAGCTTTGCTTATACAGAGTCAAAGCCTCTCCCGTCTCACTCCACCAGCCAGTAGGCTGGGGGTGCACAAGGAGTTGGGAGAGGACACAGTTGGGACAGCTGTCCCCAACTGAATCAAGTGGTATCACTCTCTTTATGACATATGATCAGCATATAAAGATGGGAGAGGAAGAAGGAATTAATGGGATTAAACCATAACATTACCTTTGCCTATAAATTTTGTAGACATTAAAGCACATTATTGTTCACACAAACAAGCACCTAGAAACTCTGCTCCTGTGTATTTTGCCTTTCCTTTGTGTCTCCTCCAGAACCAAAAGCATCACACAGAACTATAAATCCATATAAGGACATTTTTAATTAATATTTATTTAACAACTTTTTAATTTATTTTAAAGTTTGTTTGAAGTTGTACTTCATCTGTTGTTCCATCAGACTGTTCATCTGTTGCATCACAATTGAGCCACACATCAAAATGAAAATGCATTTCAAGCAAACCACTCAATCTCTGCTTATATGGGTCTGTTGCACTTCATTCTAGGGTAATTAAAAAGCTGGCATGTGAGATGTCAGAATACAGCCAAGTATGCCCCAAAGATACAGTATAACACACAGGAGTCCAGGAAACACAGAATGGCCAGACAGCAAAACCAAGATAGCGAGTTTGCTCTGTGAAACATCCGGTGAAGACACCATCAGCATCCTGGAGTGCAGTTCAATTGTATAAACCCTGACACATCAGTTAAAGTTGTGTGTTATCCTAATCTCTTTTTTGAAGAGAAATATCCTGACATAAATCTCCCTTATTTGACTTTGCCAAATACATTATTGATCAGAATAAAGCTATCTGTTCTTTGTCTTCGCTGTACTCAAGACATGTCACATTTGATGATTTATGATTCTCATGAAAACCATCATCACCTTTTGCCTTTGCAGGTCTTTATTCTTACTCCTGCACTCCTCCTGACACCTCAAATGCCAGTACAGAAATACTCATGCAACACTGGTGTGACGAACCTTGCTATTGATATTTTTTTTACAGAAGAGTCTGCTCAAGAAAACTACAGGAACTCAGCAACAGCAGCACCCAAGCTGGAGTCCCAGCTGGAAGTCTTGGAGAATCCAAACAGGAGATGCACCTGAACAGACACCTGGATTTAACTTGTGAATGACAGCACACTGCCCTTGCTAGGAAACCAGAAAGATGCCCAATGCAAGGCAAGAAGTATTGGAATAGAGAGGTCCAGCATAGAGGGCATGTATTACTACTTAAACTGGCCATTTATACAATAACATATCCATGTTATTAGGATTAATGAACTATTAAAAACAAAGGAACAAGAAAACTATTGGATTATTCCTTAAATACTTACAAGATAACTTTAGAATTACTCTTATTGAATACTGTTCAATTGTATTACCAGGTGAACTTTGCATAGCAGACTTTAAGATATCTTATATTATCTTTATTTTAGTTGCATTTATGTAAATTACTGAATGTTTAAGAGTGCCACAGAACACACGTAAGTTCTGGAAGCAAAAGAAGAACCAAGAGTAGAGCCTAGGCAGAGCTAGTGAAAATAGTAAAAAGCACTTAGAAATTGAGTATACAATCAAAAAGCCTGTGGACAAAAGTCTTTTTTTTTTTGTCTTTTTTTTTTTTTTTTTTTGAGATATATGAGAAAATGTCAACACAAACGGTTGCTTGCAAAAAATGAGACAAACAGGCTTTCTGTGCTGAAATATTCCAGTACCTCTTGGACATCAGTGTGATCAGGACACATAAGGAATATGTAAAAAGGCCCAAGTGTAAATTAAGAAACAAACAAACATGCAAAGTGAAGGCTATTTGATTAGTAGTTTTATTACAATTACGGATTTTAAAACCAAAACATAAACAATGCATCCCCTCAAAACACCACAGAACAATCTGGCTGAATAAATTTCATGTTTCAATGACATCAAAGGCTTCACAAACACCACACATCCAGCCTGTGCTGCAGCACAGCGAGATGACGCTGGAACGGCTGAGAACATTCTGTCCAAGAATGAAGAAGGAAGACATCTGCACCTGCAGTAATTCTAAAGGATTCTTTCTGACAATTTAGTATTCTTGCAGCACAATTTGAGTAAGTAAACTAGAGGTCCCGTCTTCTTTATTAGTTCCCATTTTTCCTTAACAGCACAAAAAAAATCATTTATCATATAGAAAGCTCTGCAATTATATGTAATCTTTAGAAAGAGAGGTTATTACTATTTTAGCTCATTTTACTCCCTAAGAATTTGTTATCAAGGAAAGAAAGTTCTAAACTAAGATCTGAACTCATGGTTTGATCAAATGGTTAAAAGCATGTAGAAATTTAAAACCAGCCATTGCTCAGGAGAACATTAAGATTGATACTAAGCTTATATTAATATTTCTTTAAAATATAATAACTTATAATGACTTATTTATAAGATGAGAAAGCTTATTTTATCTACAACATATGCAATTTATACTCCAAAAGGAAATGACTCAGATCACTAAAAGACACATAGGAAAAGCCATCTGTGCAAATAAGGAATTTTTCATTTGAATGATTGCAAAAATGACAGCCACTGAAGTGTCTTTGTACACATCAGGAATTATCACAGGCATGTTCAATCATGCTCTCCAATCCTGAACAATACACTCAGTTTTATATGAACCAGTAAGATCTATGGTTTGTGTTTAGCACTCATTTTAAAAGGTACTAAAACAGAGCCAATCAGTGTACATAAGATGAAGTGATAGTTTAGTAAGAAAATGTGATAAAGTGGTAACAAAAGAGAGTCTTTAGGAAGCACAATGCGATAAGAAGAACACTTCAACAATAAGTGAGATATCAATTTGTCAAAACTAAATTATAAGAGCTGTTGAACTGGAACCTAATACATGGCTGATAGTAAATGTGACAATGTTTAGGAAAATAGTGTCTTCTATTAAACTGTTAGAGAAATGTCAGAAATTTCATTGCTTATTCAACGTTACTGTATGAGTGCAAATAAATAAAATAAATTGCAGATTCTTCCCAGGTTTCCCAAGATTGCTTGCCTTGCCCTGCTTGTTACGCCAACTCACCGTAATCTTAGTAAACTTTTGACAAATTAGACTATTTCAACCAGACTTGACAGAGCAATAAAGATCCTAAATGAGAATCAAATTCTCACAGGCTTTGCAAAGACAGAGCAAATTGCAGCAGTGGGAAAGTCAAGAAGAATGTAACCATGACACATGGTATGGCAGCGGGAGGCTGTGGACACAAATAGCTACAAGAGCAGAACCACTCTTGTCTGTCCAGTGGCAGAAGTTACAAGCTTGAGGAACAGGTAGAGATCAGTGAAGAGAATGAAGGGAAGAAACCCTAAAGAATGAAGAGCACATACCCATAGGTATGTTCATCTGTGCTTGAAACTATTTTCTATCTGCTAACACATGAATAAACTACAACCAGCCTTGAGAAAGAATGCTTTGGGGGAGCAGAAGACACGTCATCCAAGTGTAAAAATATCCCATGAGAGCTTCATATGGCCTGAAGCAATACAATATATCAGCTATAAACAAGTACATTGTTTACTGCTTCCATCAATGGAGGAAGAACAGATTAAGGGGGACAAAATTTGTAAAACTTCAGAGAAACTAATTTATATTGCCATTCCATTTGCAATAGCCTCTCACTGAAATTATTCACTCTGATCTTCTGCAACTAGGAGTTTAGATTGAAGACTGTGCCTAAGATTAAAAGCCAGTTTAAAAAGAGAGAAAATCACATGCATACTAGGAAAAAGCAAATTCTGAGTAAAGGAAACCTGTTTATTTACAGAGAAAAAAAAATATCTTACACTGTAAATTACTTTGTCTTGGAAAAACTGCTTTTATATCAGGCTAAGAATATGAACATTTACCATCTTTGGTGTTGTTTACACCAAAGAGAGATTACAGCACAAAGAGAGATGACTAATGATACTGAAGGCAAGTACAAGACCCTTGAAATCAGTAGTTCTAGAAACTCACCTTCTAAAACTTTTAAACTTCCTTCCGAGTCATTACTCTCCTCAGTTAAGCAAGGGAAGATCTAATGTGGGAGGAGGCAATTAACATTGGCATACAAACCAAAATTCATTCCTGAGTTGAGCTTGCCAAAAAATCATCAGCTGAGATAATTGGTAGCTACTTACCAACATTCTACTGTCAGTTATACCAAATATGCTAGCAATTTAAATATTTGCTAACATAGGAATTGATCCACTAATTCTAAACATCCTTTATGAACACACAATCAGCAAGTGCAGTTTCATCACAGTAGACTGGCACTCTTGATTACATTAGATCACATCCAGTTGTCTGAACAGTCATGCATTTCAATGTTATACACAAAAATAATTGAAGGAATCTTTCTCTGCCTTGCAAACTTGTTCATGGTATTAATAAAAGCAGAAAATCCCTTGAGGGAATTTCATTTTCCTGGTTGAAATGAAATAATGATTACTTTTTTTTTAATAGAAATCCCTTTTTTTTTTTTCTGTTAAATAGAAGCAAACATTCAGAATCTGGCATTATCATCTGGAACATTTGATGGATTTTTTTTACCATATTTTCAGAGATAGATTGCAGACTGATTGCAAACAATGTCACAATATACACTGCTTGCTTTTGCAGCAGCAGCATGGGTGACACACATCTAGAGATGGTCTATCCCAAAGTGACTGTCTGCCATTTCAACACTTTCCCTCCTGTAATCCCCTCTCCATTTACTTACTTCCCCTTATTACTTCACCTTCGACTTCTTGCTCCTCAATGATTGCTTTTCAGTAATACATATGTGGTACACATATATATAAAAGCCAGAATTTAACATTTTTGTTTATACTACAGAGCACCACATCATCTAATAGCTGAAATTAAAATTGTAACTGCTGAAGCCAGAGACAAATTTTCATTCCTTTTAGCGTCCTGAACTAACAAACATTCAAGGAATTGTCAAGCACTCATGTCTCTGTTTTTAAGAAAATCTGAATTAGATCATAGCTCAAGGCCTGAATTCACAGCAGCATCATGTCCTGAATGAACCATGATAACAAGAGTAAGATTAAGCTTAGATTCATAGATTCATAGATTCATAGATATTAGGGGTTGGAAGGGACCTAGAAGATCATCTAGTCCAACCCCCC
>JAOEGS010011191.1:42599-61015 GCA_025447755.1 Corythornis vintsioides | reverse complement strand
CTAGGCATTGGCCTCTGGATAAGCAGAATTAAACATCTGGAAATTTTTTATGTCAGTGGGTTTTTGCCACTGACCTTTCAACTCAGAAATCAAATATGGAAATCAAGTTCTTCCAAAAAGGTAGAGAAGAAAACCAAACAGCAAACACCATGCCAGAGAGAGTGATGTCAGCAAGATAAGAAGGCTTGTAGGATTTCCTACAGAACAGGACTGAATGTGAAGATTAATGCAGCCTGCAAAAAATCAAGCAGAACTAAAAAAATATAGTAAATAAACTGAAAAGAAAGGGATTCAGCCTGGCACTCATGGCAATTCTATTGCCCTGCTAGTAAAACAGAATCAAAAATACCTTACAGGGAAAAGTCTTTCTAAAGTGTATTTTAATGACTTGCTGCAACACTTGGAAGCACTCAGGCTGTTCTGCTGGGAGAAGGTGTCCCCTGGAACAGAATCACAGTGCTCCACCATGACAAAACCTCCAGGCTCTCTGGGAAGATGCTGGTTCTATTTCAGAGGGCACTGAGCTGAATTCCCACAAACCAGAGCACAGTAACTAGGAGCTGGTCTCATTCCTGGTTGCAGAAGAGGCCATGCTTGGAACTGAACAGGGGGCTAACAGGCTCAGTTCTGGGTCTGGTGAAAGGCTGTTCCGCTTGACAGACCCTGTTAACAGCTTCTGTGCTAGGAGTCTGGCACAGGGCTGCAGGGAAAGTCTCTTGGCTTTCATGCATATTTGATACATGTTAGACAGACACCCAGAGAAGGCTTCATGTAGTAGCCTGTCATTCTCTGTCACAATCGTGGCCATCACGCTCTGCATGCGGGTACTCACAGCTAAGAAGTCATATTGCAGATCTTACTTCATAGTCTCCATTCTTATATTCTGGCAAGGAGATCTGAGGAACATTACCTTACAATGTTAAGCAGTGTTCCCTCTCATACAGCAGATAACCACTTCCAGTGCAAATACATGTGCTTACAAGTTTAATGTTAGCTGTCAGTAGGTACTCAAGCATGAAAAGTTAACATTTGCTTTCTATCAGGATTCATGGGACCAGTGCTCAGTGACTTGAGTGTTGGAGAAAAGCAAGCACAGAAGGTCCTTGACACCACAGTAATAAAGCTTTTAAATTTAAACTAAAGCTTTACAGATGTTTTGGCATCTCCCCAGTACAATTTAAAGAAAATAACAACAAAACCAAGCAAATAAGCAGGTAGTTAACTAATTAGAAATATTGTTCAGTTGCACCTCATTTTGAAGCTTACTCATCTGGTAGTTGACTGCAAGCCAGCAGTAGCTAATGTTTCATACTGAGGACATTGCTCAGAATCAGTGCCCTTAGAAAAATCTCTAAGGAACCAAGGCTGGTTCTGTACTTGTTTACAGCAGCAGCATTTTAGGAGTACAAAAAGCAACTGAGTTATGCAACAGATGGGTGATCCAATGGGGTCTCAAAAGTTGCCTTCCATCATTCATCAAGATATCCAATGTCAGAGCCAATCTAACATTTAAGCCACAGAAAGATGAAATACACCCCACATTGAACCAGTTCTCCAATTGCTTAGACATTTTTTATATTGAAAACTACTGAAAAAAAAGTTTTAACTTCTCAAGCTGAATGTAAGAAGTTTTGAAAGTTTCAAAATGTAAAAAATTCATTAAAGGCATTCCAAGTTACACCGGCAGCCAAATATAAAACACGGGACTGTAGCTGACTGCAAGTACTCATCTGGAAGTCCAAGACATTGCAAAGAAAGGAGTTACATAAAAGTTGGCTCAGTAGTGGTTAAAAAAGGAAAGGAAAAGTTAGGAATGCTGAGCTGAAAAGGTAGTGGTCAATACTTCAAAGACTAATGAGCAGCTGATGACAATAAACATTCCTCAGGGGCTACTACCTGGGCAATGCTGTTTAGCATCTTCATCAGGAACTCCAAAACAATGCACACCCTCACCAGCTTCACACACCTCACAGTGGAGAGCAGCTGATAGGCTTGAAGGCATCTGCCATTCAGGGACACCTCAGAAAGCCTAGGGAATGGGCCAGCATGAGCCTCATCAAGATGAAAGATAATGCAAATTGTGGAAGAAACAGCCCATGTAAAAATACAGGCTGGGAACCATGTGACTAGAAATCAATGCTGCAGAAAGGGAATTGGGAGTCAAGTTTAAATGAGTTCCTATGCCAAAGAAGGTCAAGCACCTCCTAGTTTGCATTAGCAAGAATGCAGCCAACAGGTCAAGGGAAGGTGCTCAGCACTTCAGAGGCTACAGCTGGTGTGCTCTTGTCTAGTTTCTGGCACTCCATGTAGTAAGTGACTAATTATATAAGGACTCTTCAGCCTAAAACAGAGTGGTTAGAAGGTCACAGTACCAGAGTTAGAAAAACAGAGTTAAAAACCCCAACAAAACCAAACTGCAGGCAGTTCTTCATACAGTGGATGGTAGAGCAGCTGAATGGTTTTAAGCAAGGGCACACCAGCACCTTACACTTGACAAATACACTGTGAGCTGCTAAACAAACACAGAACATGAAGCTCTGGATACGAGGCTAGACAGATCTTTGGCCTTAATTAGTGCTGTCCTTCTTACAGGGTCTTGCAAGGTTCCTAACTCTGTTGGCCAGCCAATCATACTGGAGTTTTAGTCATTAATGGCAGCTGGGTATCTTACAAAGCACCTAAGACACGGGTAGTATTTTGGTACCATGTTCTGGAATATCAGACCATATCAGTTGTTTAGATAAATATTTTTATAGGACAGAAATACATAAAGAATGTCAAACAACAGAAGATGCAGCCACGTAAGTTTGATAGAGATGTGCTGATTTCTATGGGATGGAGATCTATCTAAGCCATGGTTTAGATCTGTAAATCCATGACTGATTTATAGTAGATGCTCTGCCACAGCAGTAAAACTTACAGTGGAGTGATACCCAACAAACCTTGTAGACACAGAGATAAAACATGACTGAACACATGAAGCAAGTCAGAAAGATGACACTGAGTACTGAGTGTATGCAAAACCAGAGCTCATGTCAGTTCTGCTAATATACAACTGTTGCCACTTTTATCTCATGCTAGTGTGATTAGGCAAAGTTGTTTGTTATAGATGAATAGAGTTGATTATTGTTAATTACAGATGCACTAATTAACTCAGTTTTATTTGTTCCAAAACTCCATTAATAATCAACTCCAAAAGATCTGGGCAGCCATGTGCAATTTGACATAGTTTTAATCACCACCACAAGAAAACATAGCAGTCTCTTCAGAAAATAATGTAGAGACAAGAAAAAAAAAAGAAAAAGAAAGCCAAGAAAAACCTTTGGCAGAGAACAAGTGTACCTAAAACAGGCCACTTTTTAAGATATAAGCAGTTTGCTAATCAACCATCCCGACAACTTAGACAATGAGGATTTAGAGTTCAGCCTATAAAACAATGTTTAAATGAGGTACAAAATAGTGCCTGAGCTCTTTCATATGAGAGCCAGGGAGGTGATGCTTGTGCTTCGTAGGAGAAAAAAAAATTAATTAAATATTAGAAACGTGCACAGATTTCTACTGTTCTAGATGGAGCAAAACTTGCCATTGAGAATCTATGATAAGTCTGGAAACACCTTTTCTTCATCCATAAAGGCCTGGCAAGATGGGTACAGTTGGAAGCTCAGCACAGAATGATTACTTAGCTGGTAGTTCAGGTTATGCCAGCATTTACTCTTCCCTCATGAGACAAGACTGCCAACAGAGCCATAAACACTCTCTGCCCTGAGCCTACACTCTAGCTGGAGAGCAAGTCCCTCACCATCTCTGGACAAACATGCACACTAACTGCTCAGTTATGCATGTCTGAAGAGACAAAGAAGTTTGGTTGCACAGAAAAGCTTTTAAAGATTTTTATCTTGGGGGGAAAATAATTCTGGCATGAAAAAAGGCCCTTGGCAAGACATTAGTCCATAGTCTGCCCTACTGACTGCTAGCATTGCCAAAGAGAACAGCCTAGTTGAACTATCAGGAGTTCTATAATTGCAATAACATTTTCCTCTCCAATCTTGCAGAGGGATTTCCCAACCCAGCGTAGACACAGTAACTTCCTACTCTCACAAACTACATTGTTGGGGTTTTTTTTAACCTGCCTGTGCAGAGATATGTGTGAACACTCATTTCCACTTGATCAAACCTAGGTATTCCACCTCATAACAGCAATAATTCTGAGACAGGCATTTCAAGGACCTTTACAGAATCAGCTTATTCAATTTATAAGTAAACCCAGATAGCAAGTGGCAATGATTTGACTATATTCACTGCTTACTGTCTTGATTTGGTTTTTCACAGTGGTCTGACCCAGGAATAATTCTAGGTACTGCAACAGAGGTGCACTAGGCCTTGTGAAGTTAACTCTGCTTCTGTGGTACCCTTTTTATCTTCCAGGTTATCACGTGGGAGAAACAAAACACAAAATGATATCATCTCTCAAGCACCTACAAGACCACATCCTCAATATTATGACCCCCTATTTAAAGTATATATTTTTCTGACAACAATCACATCAAAATAAAAGATACGCATGACACAGTAAGTAGTAAATAAAGCTTATTTTAAGTTCTTAATGGGACATAAGGCTAAATAGTTTCAACAACCAGAAAGAGTGAGATCCAGTACCCAGTGAACTTAATGGATAAAATTATGTGGAAAATACAGAAAGCACAGAAACCTTTGTCTACTGGGTTACTGGTACCTCTATTTAATAGTGAAAGCAAGTTAGGGTGTGGAGCAGGCCACTTTGGCAAGAGCCCTCACTAGGTCTGTTCATCCTTTTACATGTCTCACCTTCCCCTCAACCTTTCCTGGACACACTCCAGCACTTCTGAGTCCTCCTCACAGTGAGGGGCCCAACACTGAACCCAGTCAAGGTGTGGCCTCAGCAGTGCCCAGTATAGGGGCACACTCACCTCCCTGCTCCTGCTGCCCACAGTGTCTAATACCACCCCAGATACCTTTGGCCTTCTCAGCCACCTGCCCACACTCCTGGCTCCTGTTTAGTTGGCCATTGATGCACACCCACAGGCCCTTTTCCAGCCACACATCCCCAAGGCTGCAGCTTGCCACGGGGTCATTATGACCCAGCCCTCGCCCCTGTTGAGCCCCATGCAGTGAACCTTGGCCCACTGATCAAACCTGCCCAGGTCCTGCTGTAAAGCTTCCCTACCCTCCAGCAGGTCCACAACACCCACCCAGCTTGGTGTCACCTGGAAAAGTTGGAAATTAAATAACTACTATTTTATTTTTTATTAAAAAGACATTTTTAAAACCCATCTTGACAGTAAAGGTTACACTTTATCCATCTGCCACACTGCAGCAGAGGTAATAAGGACTGTCAAATAAACCATCTGATTTCTCCCAACCTCAATAATGGTTTATTACACATCCTTGTCTAGCATGAAATAATTCCGTGAAAAATAAACCAAGCATGAATCTTATTTGGGTTACAGAAAGGTCTGAATCATTTATAACTGAATTAATTGCTAGAAAGGCTTATGAGCAGCCAATTAGTAATATTTGTGTTTGGATCTGCCAGTTGGCCCAGAACTGAAAATCAGTATTAGTTTTGACATAAAGACTGCAGTGTTCACAGATAAAAAACATTCAATCAAAATCAAGAATATCCTTGAGAATTACTGTCTTCAATGGGATATGCCTGATAACTGGCCAGATAACTTTATTAGCCAAAACTGCCTAAGATGATTCCCAACTGCTGATTAAAAAAAACCTGATTCTGCATTCCTCATACAACATCCTAAACATTGATTTTTGGTTGCAGTCTATAAAATCCTGAAAGGCTGGGAGGAAAGAACACCAAGCCTCTAGACATGCTAGCACACTGTTCATTTGTGTCCACTAGATATCCACATGCCTGTTGAGGACTTCACTGTCCCCAGGTGGCATTCCATTTTTCAACCAGCACTGAATGAGGTTTAAAGTCCTTTGAATCACCTTTGAGAAAGTTCAGTACACTCTGCAGATCAGCAGGTAAAGCAAAGCACTGCATCAGGTGACCTGCAGAGCACCCTTTCAAATGCCATTAAGGAAAACACCCACAGTCAGTCATCCCTGCTTACAAGATGGGAACATGGGTGAGGATGTGGCTCTACCACAGTTAATGGATCCCAGAGGTACAGGATCACTCTCCAGTTACTCTTCTTTCCTCCATGTTCTCTTCTCACGCCCAGCAGAATGGGGCACCAGAGGAAATTCTGCAGTGTCTGGAAAAAGAATGTAGATGTGTTCTTCTATGACTGAGCAAAGATTATTCCCTGGGTACCTTGTCCTTTGACTTGCCAGCCTCCCATCACCCAAGTCTGACAAGATTCAGCCCAGAATTAAACAGAAGAGAAATAAAGAGATAGAGAAACCCAGAGAGAAGCTACCACAAAATAAAAGGGAAAAAATAAGCATTGATAAAAGCATTCAGAGTACAATCAGAAACTTTTGTGCGAGGCAAGCATCTCTTAAGGAATTATTCTGTAGCTCCTGGTCAGAACATGTAATTTGTGAGTTATGGAAATGTCTAAATTTTTCACTCAATAGAAAAATAAATAATTGTCTAAGCTGTCAAGGCACAGTTCTGGGCTGTCCTCAGACACCCACACTCCTAGACTGTTGAGTGTTCTTCCTCTTTCTTGGATGACTTTTAACAAGTAAGCTGCATTTTAAATGCATCCTGTGTTCTTATTACCAAAATTCAAAGTAACGTGTTTTGCCCATGAAGAATGCATTCACACTTTCTTGAAGTTAGTTAAAAAAATCCTAGATAATTACAGTATAAACTTTCAAGTTTTTGTACTGGTAAGCAGTGTTAGAAAAGGAAGACAGTGGAACGTTGTGTAATGCTTGGAGGAGTATTTGAAAGCTTTTAAGTTAAGCATCATTTAAAACAGATTGTAATTAAGGATTTTCCTTTTTTTTATTACATATTAAGGTCTCTAAGAGCATAACCCATAAATAGACAAGAATAAACTACATTCAGACCTACATATAAGCACATTTCTTGGCACAGATAAATGAAAACTGTGATTGCTGACATCTCTTTGAAGGAAGATCTTCCTTTATTTTTTGTCATCCCAGCCCTTGTTTTCTTTATATGGCTCTGCACACTTTTTTTAAAATTTTTAATTATCCTAAGGAAAAGAAGGGGTGGAGGGAAAGAGATCTTTGTTTTCCAACTGAGACAGTGAAATACATTCCAAAGCTGCTTTTGTTTTTAATTTACAGAAGCCCTCGTGTCTAATCTACTAAGCCAACAAATAATCTGTTTGCCAGGTTTTACATGAGAGTCATGAAAAGTGCAGACA
The DNA here is from genome assembly GCA_025447755.1 of Corythornis vintsioides. NCBI lineage: Eukaryota > Metazoa > Chordata > Aves > Coraciiformes > Alcedinidae > Corythornis > Corythornis vintsioides. The sequence goes on along the minus strand of JAOEGS010011191.1, from coordinate 53,669 downwards.
ATTGCTGACTTTATTCTTTTTTAGGATACGGATTCATTCTCTGCCATAAACTTGAAAAGATCCTTTTGGAGAGCTTTTCACAATGAATTTATTTTTAACTATGCATTTTGTTTCCCAGAAGCTATTGCATTTTCACTTGAGTATCTTTGCCTCTCTTTTCCTGACCAACAACAAAAGCAGTGTGGGTTGCCTCTCCGAAAGAGAGGATAGGTAGGACTTTGCACTTGGTCATGAAAGCAGCTGTTTAAAAGCAGAAGGAATATCCTCTGTCCCTCTCCTTTTCCTAAAGCATATGGAGCTTGAACTACACAGAAGCTAGTAAACTTTCTCTTAAAAATCACTCATTTACTGATGTCTTAGGGGTATTCAAAATGTACTTACAAGTAGAACTTACACTGGAGAGAAAAGAAATCAAGATGAAAAATATCTTGGGTTCTAAGTTCTTCTGCTCCAAGATGTGCAATTTACCTTCCACACAGTTACTCCACCCCCTGCATTAACTAATCCTTTCTACTTCATGCACATTCCCAAAGCATTGTGCTGCATACTATGGAGATCCTGGCTAAATGACTTTAAATAGTCTGTACCCTATAAAAATTAGTGTAAAAGATATCCATTGTCTCCCAGCTATCAGCAAAAGGCTTTGGCCACAGCTCTTACCACAGAACTATGGGTGCAGCCCAGTACAGCATTCTTCCATTCAAAACAAAGAAATAGTTTAGAATAGAATTTTAAATATTTTTTTTTTCAAAGATACTCTAATAAATAGAATGTCCCAGGCAGGTGTTGATTTTATACATTACAGAGTGAGCAGATGAAAATCTCACCATTTAATTTTATGGCTATGGGTTCTCATTTCTTTCAAGGAGCTTGATGCAGCAAATACCTCCCCATCTACTTTACTCCTGTTGAGTTCTGTATAAGTCAACCCACATGTGCTAGTTAGCAAATAGATCTGTGCTAGTGAGTTTCAGAATTTAGACTTTCAGGATTGTTTTTAAACCATCGTAACATACAGAGATATACAAAATTTTGTTAATTTGCTGAGAAAAAATAACCCAGAATGCAGAATCAGAATTTTTCTTCATTTGCCTTCTTACACTACCTTCACCAGTCCCTTTGACTGAAAGATTTACAATCTGTATTCACTGGGTCCATCACTGTCTTCACAAAGTAACTCCTATCTAAAATCTTGATCTCTCAAATACCTTCAACTCTCTGAACTGAAAAAGGAGATGCAAATTTCTCCTCAGATCCACATATTGTTATGGAGGAAAACTCCAAAGTAGCTTGCACCTAGGACACTATGGAATCAGAATGTGAGCTTAGGTGTCCACTGTCCTCTTTTTGGGTGGTCTTACCTCCATAATAGAGGAGTCTCAAATAACGTTGGTTTTAGCATAAGAGAAAGTCACCAAGGAATTATCTTAGTGAAGGAGAACTGCAGCACAGGGAGAGTGAAGCTAAACACACAGCATTGCCACCATTCCCCATAAGTACTATATCTGAACTGAGAAAACTAGCACTGTCCTGCAAATCCCCTCCCGTGCATCCTTCTGCCAGTGGGATGCAATCAAGTGAGCCAGAACAATACCAGACCTTGGCTGGCAGAAATACATGCCTTGTCTATCACACACTGCCATTAATGATGCATTTGCCAGTGCCCAGCAGTTCCCAGGCCACTCGTATCCAGACAGTTTAAGGAAGGGCTGCAGCCTCCCCCCTCCCACCCACTCCTCCTGGTCAGGCTGCTGTGCCTCTCATTTCACTTTTTTGTTGTTCTTCTTCTCCTGCCTTTACATACCCTGGAGGCACATGTTCTCCAAAGTGAGAAACACTCAACTATAGTTTGCATTACCCCCCAGAACATTATAAAGAAGCAAGAAAATTGTCAAGCAAGGTGACAAGATTCACACCAAAAAACATTTTGTAAACTCCAAGCTGTTGTCACAACAAACCCAGAGGAAGAATTCTAGTTCCTCAGCAGCCAATAATGGAGAAGGTGACAGGAGAGCAGAAGGGGAACACGACTCATATGTGCTTGGGATGCTTTTCAGATCCTCAGCTTTGTCTATACTTAGGCTGCAAGATGATTTATGATCACCACTGTCTGCTGCTGGTGCAACTGTTCATTTCAATTCTGTGTGTTCTTGATGGGCTGGTTACATTTTCACAGATGCTATCACCCCACTTGAGCTGTAATCATCACCTGCTGCCATTGCCCTCTTACTGTACTATGCTGCCAGCTCTGCTGCACCCCAGTGCCCAGTGCAGATGAAGAGTGCAACTGCCTGAAGTCAAACCTAGAAACTCCTTAAAATGTTTCTTAATCGAGTGCTGCTTTGTAGGGAGTGATTATTCCCAAGAACTGATGAGAGGAAACATGAGGGGAAAAAATGAGTGCCCAAAGTGTCAAATTAGGGCATGGACAGATGACTGCAAACTACAACTAGGACAGCTTAACAAATTCCACTGGTTAGATCAATATTGGAGTCATTAAGGTTAGAAAAGACCTCTGACATCATAAAGTCCAACCATCTACCCAACAATATTGTGACCACTAAGGCATGCCCTGAGGTGCCATGTCTAAACATATTTTCAAACTATTACCAGACCATAGCATGCTTCTGGATTCACTGCTACTGCAAAGGAAAGTAGATTAAACCAACTGGTACACTGACTCATGACATTCTAATACAGAACACCTCCTATCTCAGAATGTCAGTAGGTCAGAAACATGCACATGAGCAATTAGAAACTGCTAAAGCCTAATTACTTGCCTCTCCCCCTTCTCTGTTTCTACCCCAATTGACTGCAAACCAGTGCTGGAGCACAATTTCTCCTATCCTAAAAGGAGTCAACAGTTTTCATGTGTGCTGGATTCAAACAGACATGCCAGATTTTCAGCTGTAAGCTGGCATCCAGGATAGTCCATGGGCTAGATCAACAGCAGTGTTTAGATCCAGGGGCATGTACCTGCATCTGCATCAGGCCTGGTCTGCCCAGCTGTCCACACCTACCTGTACCAAGGGACATACTTTTCAGCAGATTAAGTAAAAAGCCAGAGAAAGTTGGCTGCAGCCCTCAAGCCCTTCCATCAGAAAGGGTTTCTGCCTGAGAGGAGGAATTCAGTGCATACTCCTCCCCTGCAGTAAGTCAAGAGAGCAGGACTCCCCTCTACCTCTCCTTCACTGGCATGGATGTTCCTGCTCAGCCAAGGTAAGGTTGTGTCACCTGAAGCAGCACATGGGTGGAGAAAGGAAAGGGATTACTGTGCAGATAGAAGGCTTTTCATTAGAACAAATCCTCAGGGATACATGCAGGAGGTACTCTACCCCTGCATGCAGCTGCAGAATAAAGCATATTAGGCATGAACATTTCTGTGCCTACTACAGTACAATCAGAAAAGAACTGTACTTGTGAGATTACACCAGAGAGGACAGACTACCTTGGGAACCAATGACAACAAACATCAGCTAACCATACAACTTTTTTTGGGTTTGTTTTTAACCTTTTGTTCATTTTTCATTCAGGATACTATTAAAAATCTTACTCCCCATGCATTAGCTCAGGTCAGAGTTCAACCAACTGATCATGCTGTCACTGCTTCTGAAACACAGATGTTATTTAGTGATTTTTTCCAGAAATATACTCTTAGCACATACTTGTATAAGAATGTTTCTTCATATCAATTAGTATTTTAAAATGTAGTTAGCTTGAAATACTGTTTAAACCACAGGACATCTCACCTGTGGACAGTGGCAGGACAAACTACTCCATGCTGCTGTCACCTGCTGGTTGCCTTCTGTGTTTTCAGATGCTGGTTTCTCCACTGAAAGCCATAATGCAAGTGACAGTGCTGAGAAGCTCATGGCTCTGCAGAAGCTGTTCAATGCTCACCATTACCAGGACAAAGTTATTGAGCATCCTGTTCTCCTGGGTGAAAAGCCATCCCAGCCGAGTCAAAGAGCTGTCCCATCTTGACTAGGACTGAGACTACTGAATTCAAACTATGAGTAAATGGCTACAAATTCTTACACTAATGACAAAGAGCTTAGAAAGTAAGCAAATGAAGCAGATATTATACACACATCATAAGGCAAATACAAGAAGCTAAACAATAGAAGGTAATTGGGCAGCTTCTCAGAAATATTTTCCTCTATTTAAAATCAGAATTGTTGCTGGGTTTTTATCTTAAAGCTTTAGAGGCATGATGCTCTGTGACACTTAATGAGAAGCCAAGTCTTTTTTTAGCTCAGATAAGAATGGCACTGCTGTGCAACCACTTAGTGGCCCATGTGAAAACATCTAAGCAAGGCACAGAATGTCTTCCTGCTTTTAAACACCACTCTAACAAAAGCATCTGGATCTAGTCTGGTACTAAAATACACTCATGGAGATCACAGTGCCTACGTGGCACTAAGTAAATAGTTCTGTATCACATTTGTTTCAGAGCTGACAAAACAAAAACACACCAACCAACCAACAAAAAAAGAAAATTCCCACACTTCCTCTTCCCTTACCCTCAGTTCCTTTGTCAACAGCACCATCACAAGTGCTTAGCAAACTAGTTCCCTGGCATGATCTAGCTTGAAATAGCCCAGCAGCTGGGTTCAGATGGACATGGGACACCGCCTTGTGTCTTGAACTGAGGACACTCCACCAACCCAGCTTCCAGTGTTCACCCAGAGATGCCTACACACAAGAAGAGGGCAGCATGCAGCAGTGCCAGAGCATGAATGTAAGTGTTCTGACACTAGAGCGAGCTCATCGAGAAACTACCCTTCCCACATACCCTAAGGCGAGGCTAAAGGGTGTGTACAAGCAGTTTAGATTTGATTTTTTATTAAAAATCTATTCACCTGGCACTTCTAACTTTACATACTATGTCAAAACTCAGGACAGTACACTGGAGCCCACTCAAAGTATAGGTGGGGAAACAGCACAAAGGAATGAAGTTTCTTAAAAAGAGAAATAGAGCAAATGACAAAGCCATTCTTGCAGGAAATCCTGACTTCCTAGTAAGTGGTGAAGCTCTTTAAGAAAGTGAATTTACCATCATCATCCCTTGAGGATCTATTCATGATGTTCTGTGAATGCCTCCCCACATCACAACTCCTTAGCACTACATAGGCAAACTCACATCTATACAACATAGACAATTATAGCACATAACCTAGTGATAAATACACAACAGCTTACTCTTTTTCAGCACAGCCAGTGTGAGGCAGGCTGAGAGGAGAAGGCTACCCAGGCTAGTTTTCCAGGACTCCAGACAGGCACTTTGCTAATGCCAAAGACAAAGCCTGGGTGTTAATGAAACTGGAAACTTTTGTGGTGACTTCCCACTTTGCTAGGTCTTTGAGTGGAGGTTAAAGTCTGCGTGGTCAGAACTGAAAGCTACAAAAACCTAATGCCCACATACCAAGGACTTACTTTGCAGTCTCAACCTCTAACTCCAGGAGCTGTTTTCAAGCACCTTTCACTGATGACACACTGAATTTCTTGGCTAGGTGGGGGGAAAGGGAGAAGATATTCTCCTGTCCCTTCATAACACACACACACACACCCCCCTCACACATTTCTCCATCACATATCTAGGCAATAGAACCTGAATAACAGTCAAAAGCTTGGTATATTCAGTGCATATTAGAGGCTGTGTGTTCAAAAAGGTATTAACTTAGGTGGGTTGGTCAAAGTCTCACTACAGTTGTTTTATTCTGGAAATTCCACAATAGAAGAAGAAATCTTGTGATCTTCACCGTTCAAAGAGCATGCTTTTCCTCATATTGTCAATAGAAGATGATAGAGCTACTGATTTACATTGACTGTGCAGAAACCTACACATATGCACAAGCATACACACACAGCATATACATATGGATATCTAGAACTCCTGTAACAGAGGAGGAGATTCTTTCATTTTGCCTTTTGTGCTGCTCACTCCGGGAATCTACCCTTGATCTTGACAGAACTGATAGGATATAATGAACACTTTTCCAGCTTTCATGCCTGGCATCAAGGAAACACCTGGGAGTAAGATTTGTTCACTGTGTTGTTCTGTACTTCTTTTTTAAATATAGTTTCTGTGCTGTTTGCCTCTAATAAACATTTCTATTGTGTTTAAATATTTTATTGATTCAGACAAAAGGAAAACAAACAAGTAAACAAGAGGGTATGCTGTGCTTCTGCAAGTGGAAAGAGACCCTGAAAGGATGAAGAAACTGGGACAAAGTCAAGAGCTATGCCATGGACTGTACTACACATTAACTGTAGTGACATTTAAAATGCCTCATTTTCCCTTTAGCTATGTGCATAGCGAGATACAGCAAAATGGTGATCATTCTCAGGAAAGCCCTGACTGCTATTTTAGGTACCTGCATGGTCCTCAGAATCTGAGCATTCACTTTCTATTTATCTCCATAACCACCCTGTGAGATTCAAAATATTCTCACCTAACAGAAAGGAGCCAATGCGTTAAGAGACTGACTGATCTACTGAGGGGGACACCAGAAAATGATGGCAAAGCTCTAAGAATCTCACACAGAAGATACTAACACTTGGAAGTACCACAGATTTTGTGCATTAGTTTAATACAACTTATATTAATCCCAGAGATAATATCTAAAGGAGGATAAGATAGCAGATGTTCAGCACAGTAAACAGAATATCTGAAGGAAAAAATTTAAGGACAAAATACCCAATTACATCGATTTTAAGGAGCAAAGTCAGCACAGATAACATTCACATTCTACACTTAGGTGGCCAGACTTGCTTTGTCATTATGACATTCCTTCCTCCTTTCTTTTGGAGCATTTGTCTGCTTGAGATTTGAAACCTCCTTGGATATATGTACCAGACTACTTATTCCAAGATTTGAAATATTTCCAGTAACTACTGTTCTAAGTAAATTATAGAGATTAGATATAGAGCTAGGTGAAAAAGTAGATGTATTTTAGGTGATCTGTTTTCAAATGCTTTTGACTAGCTCTGTAAACCGAATAGGAAAAAATAAAATTGCAGAATCAGTTCTCACCAAATCAAGAATACTCGTTCCACAGGTACAGGCTGTTATTCCATCTAAATGGAGAACTTGTAACCCTATAGATACATCCCTGGTTTGCTACCTTCTATTTAACATGAAATTTTCATACATATAAAGCCTTAAAACACTATCAGCAAGCAAGGTCTTCTTCCACCACCTCTTTGCAGAAGTATAAATTCCACACAGGGTAGAAACCAGTGAAGGGTCCGTCCCTTGTTCACACAGATTAGGAAGAAGAGGCAATTTCAAGGCCACTGAAATGCTTGTATGAAAGCCCTGGTGCTTGTGGAGGCAGCTTAAGAAAGAGTGTAAATCTCAGCATCCCCCCATAGCCTACTGCTCCAGCTGAGCATGGAGAGGAATATCATCCTACAGGATATTTTGGCTTCCTGTGATACCCTGCATTTTAGCCTAGCCCATCTCTGGAAAGAAGCTGCACTGAAAGTTCAATCAATTCCACAGCTTCAAATGTGTTTTAAAACCAGCATACATGAAAAGAGGAATAAAGGGGAGCTTCTAATTCTATCTCTTTATGAATACTTATGAAAATATTGTGGATCAAAGCTTCTTCCTCTGCAAGAAAATTTCAAGCCTCCTGTAGGACTCAAAGGAACTCATTTTATATTTCAGTTCTCATAAAGCACGTGGTCTCACAACAGCCTTTTCCCTAATTTGCAGGGAGCTGCTTCAGAAATGGAGCAAAGCAGTCTAAACAGGGCCCTTCTCCTGCCTCCCTATTGGGGGAAAATAGTATCAGGAATTTACCAAACATCCAAGTTACCTGTTACCAAGTTACTTTAACAACCAGCTCTACATGACAAGTTGACCCTAGGTTAGAGAGAAGCTCCTGAACTCTCTCCCTGCTAAAATGAACAGTCAGCCTGGAACCTGCCATTTTAACCTCAGTTATTGATCAGGCTGAACGTGTGTTCCAACACAGTGGTTTCAGGTCACAACTCTTCCCATCACTGCCCTTTCTCCTGGAGAAGAGCAATTCTGCTGCTAAGGGACTGACCACACTGGAGGAGTTCTGCATTCAACACCAAGCTGGTCCAAAAAGGGCCTGTCAACACAAATACATTTGACCTGAGACTCTGCTGAGCTGTGGGCTGCCCAGAGCCCAGGCAGTCACACTGCACACAGCCATGCTGTTCAGCAATGAGATGGCACAGGAAGAGGCTACCCCAACACCTCTGCACCAGCTGGTCAGCACCAGAGGACATCTCCACAGCAAGGAGGGCAGGCTGAGGACTACAACGAGCCCACCTAACTCAAAAGTGCTACAACCTTTTCCTGCACCTTCCCTACTCACACTCAGGAAATTTGTGGGAAAAATAAACAATGTGTATGTGTGCTCTGTATGCAGGGCAGAGCTGCAGTGGCTACTGGGGTTTCAGCTTCTGGGTGAAGATCTCTTTTCAGAAAACAAAGCAGTACCACAACAGGACAACCAGGAAGGGGACAATATCAACAAGAAGGAATTATTTGGAAATACTTCCTTGGAAGTTAGCCAGAAGCAAGAAAGAAAAGAAGATGAAAGTAGTTAACTATTACTTAAGAAGCTTCCCCTGCTTAGGAAGAGGGAAGTGTATTCTAGTAAGAAGTTTTGAAAACTCTGTGCAGTGCAAAAGGAGAACAGCACACTGAGCTCCGAGATCACACCTCCCAGCTTTCTACACCTGCCTAGGTCTCTGGGAAAACCATTGATAACAACAGGTTGTTGTTAGCACAAAACCAGCACATCACTTACTGCACGTACTCAAATGCCACACTGAAAACTCCAGTAACTAGACAGGAATTTCAGAAACCTCAGGACAATGATGGGCTTTGAATTCTGTTGCACATCAGTCCATTCTTTTCACGTTTATGGACATTTACATCAAGAAGAAATCACTATGTGGGATCTCGGGAAAAAGGGAGTCACTTCCCAGCTCTGGCACAGATTCAATGCACAATTTCAACAAATCATTTCATCTTCCCGAGTCTTAGATCCACAGCAGTAAAACCCGTGCAGCAGTTCATTTGTTCTGTCCTTTGTCTCATTTACACTGGTTGTAAATGCTGAGGGGCAGGGGCCACCTCTTGCTATGGATTTGAGCGGTGTGTAACACAATGGGGATCTGAACACAGCAGGGGCTTTAGGAGCTCTCTCATGTTTGAAGTACATTCAAAAGTATATTGTTCCCTGTTACGTATGTCTCCCAGAGATTATTACAGTGAGAGCTAAATAGATTCATGATCATTGAATATAATTTAGTGTCAGAACTGAAGGGGTCAAGAAAAATACCTATTGATAATTGCCAGTCTTCCCTCCTTCCTTATGTAGATTACCAACACCACAGCATGTGGGAGAGGGAAGAGGAAACAAAGGCTTTCCCTGGTGAATAAGTAATAACAAAAAGCTCTTAAGAAATCTCAGTCTAAGTTCTGTAGCCCTAAATTGTCTACCAAAAAAAAATAGTTTTCATAAATTGGCATTAATGAAGTACAATCCTCTTGCTTTGTCTGGCAGGAAGAGCCACCTTTACTACAAGAGAAATGCATGACAATCTAGAAATCCTATTAACAACATTACAGTCCTGAACTTTAATGTATTAATGAATGGACGTGCACCCATGCTGTAATCATGAATTTCAGCATTGCCTTTGATGCTTCATTGGGCACAAAGCTCTTACAAAATGTTTGAAGTGTCTGGCTGTGTAATAATGATTTATAATTCTCTTGAACCAAAGCAAAATTTGCTCGTAAAAATCATTTTTGAAATAAAAAATAAATTGTGACTGGAGGGTCTGGGTTTGTTTCAAAAAGAGATCACCCACAAGCAGCAAATTATTTAAAAAGCCACTAGTTCTAGTGTTTTGAGATAGGGAGCGTAGAACTCAGAATTTCAAAGTAGTGTTAATTAAGATCAGTTTATTAAAATGTCAATCTTTTTAACCAAAAAATTCTCTACCATGAATACCAGCTGCAAGTTCCTTTACGTTCAACTTTTCATGAAGAAAAAAATTTTTCCTGATGCCATATATTCAACTTGATCCCTTTTCCTACTCTTCATTCCCACCCCCCTCCCATCTCTTCTGTCAGGGTTTCCTCGGAGCAGAGGTGGTCTCTGGCTGCTGGGTTCCCCACACAATCAGGAAGGTCTCTGGCTCACACTAAAACAGTTGTGATTGGCACTGAGGAAAAATTAAGAACCTTACAGTTTCAGGAATTTTCTTCCTTTTCAGTTCAAACACCCACCAGAGTCAATGAAAGGAATATTTATTTTTTTTTACTTCAGGACAATATGCATCAGTCCCTTCTTTGAAATTAACTTCATACCATTGTTATCATAAGTGCTTCTATAGCAAGACTGCTATCTCAAACTGTGGGAAAAGGGAAATTAACCTGGCAAGAGTATGTCCTTATCACTCCCAAAAGTTATTTGGCAAACATATTTAGCAGAATAGTCATATATGGTTAAAAAAAAAAATCCAAAAGAACAAAACAAATAACAACAAAATACAGCCACCCCAGAAAAAAAAACTGACATAGTACAGCTGGACACATCTCTGTATTCCTCCCAGGAGCCTAGAGCCAAAGGCAAGGGGGGCAGAGCTGGAAAAACAACTTATACAGGTTTTGTCAAAGTACTTCAAAGTCCTGACAATAAATAAGAGTCTGTATTTATTTTAGTAAATATTGTCATTCCTTGTTGCAAAGTGCTAGTGAGTCAGGTAGGTGTTTAAAGTACAGTTGCAGCTGCAGACTCAGGCAGAACAGCTCTGCCCTGCCCTGTAAGGTCCCTCCTGCTTGTGCCAGAGCAGGAGAGGAGTCTCTTCCCAGATCAGCCCCCCATATACACCTGCCTGTGGCTGCAATCACACGTACCCACCTCAGGGATACCTCTGATGAACTGTTCACATTTCAGCCAAAGGAAGCTGCTGAAGAGCAAGATGTCAGCTTGTCTCACAACAAGCACCAGCTTAGGTGTTCACAAAACCAAGACCACCTGAAGCTGCATCCTGGGTGTCACTGTTACAGTG
>JAOEGS010011191.1:0-41297 GCA_025447755.1 Corythornis vintsioides | reverse complement strand
TTGTTTGGTTTAATTTATTTTGTTCTCTTACATTTAAATGTTTCATACTCAAAGGAAATGGACTATTACAGAAGCAAAGTGGCTAGCAATATTAAAATAATAATAAATACATATTACAAATCAGAAATCACATGTACAGGCTAGCTGAGCAGGCAGGGCAAACAGGACAGTACTGACCTTGACCAAACTGACCCTGGAAGCCAAACTGCATCAAAATTCAGGCATGAAGTCTCAGAACATGGCTACTCTTTTTTCTACCCCAAGACTTACACAGATTTCAGATTTAGATATTCATTCAATTGCATTCATTAAAATTATCTTCAATTATATATGCCTCAAACTGAAAACAGCTACCTGGATTTTTAAATGGAAATTTAAAAGGCACTGAGGAAACATGGTGGATCTGTCAGTGCAAGGCAGAGCCATTCTCAGTGTCACCCCTCAGGTGAGGAATATGCAGTTCCAGAGCAGACCTCCAGCAGAACTAGCTCAGTCTGCAGCAGGCTCTTGGCTTGGAGAAGGCAGACAGCTTCTGCTGCTGATTTCCACCAGGTTTCCCTGCACAGACCCTGTTTGCCTGGGCACAGACAGAACTCTGTGTCATGTCAATACATTTTCAAAGTCTGGCAATCTGGCTTCCTCTCACTGGAGTCAATGGGATTTCTGCCCAGGAGAAGTTCAGTCCTTTCACTTGGAGACTAAACATTTCCTGCCTTTTTTTCCTTCCGAGTAGGAGAAAGCAACAAACCCTGGCAAAATGCCTCGGCAGTTTACACTCCAAAACACAACAAAACACTTCAGCAGAAATAACAAGGCACCATTTGCAAAATATGAACTCTGTAAGCACATTCCCCAAAGCTGTTTATTGAGACAAAAACAACCCAACAAAACAAGTAATACAACTAAAATCGGCAGGGAGCAAATGATGCAGTTCTTCCCAGCCTCACATGATATTATGGGCTGGGGGGGAAGATCACATTAAAATATGACAAACACAGTAATACTAAGTTTTCAGGTACACTTTGCTTCTAAAAGTGAGAAATTCTATTGCTCATCTTTCCAAAACTTTCTTCATAACACACTTTTGTTAACTGCTCCTACATGATGACACACACCTACTTTGGAAAGACTTTAGAAAAATACTTATTTTTCATAGTTATTATTAAATGAGACATACTAATAGTCCAAATCCTGTTGCACTGCAAATACCTGCAAGAGGTTTATCTAGCAAGCTTCCTGTCAGCCCAACAGCCAAGCAGCCTGTTTTCCTAAATTAAGGCAGAGCATCAGCTGTAATTTAACATTTAGAAAGCAAAGCATCCCGAATATTTGCTACAATATTCCAATTTGGCCATATTTTATGACTGCAAGAGGTTAACATGTATATTCTTGCTGAAAACACTGCATTTTAAGTACCTGCATTTTTTAATTTTGAATTTCTGTGTGTTTTGGTACTTCATATATTTATACATAAACATGCCACATTTATATAACATTTTTTATATCTATGTAAAAATCATTCATATAATGGTTAAAGAAAGAATAAAGATGCAATATACAAATCCCTTCTGGTCATGGTTTAGGCAGGATAGTAGCTTTTAATACAAATTCATTAATACCAGTAAAAAGAAGAAAAAAAAATTAGCCCATTATTGCAAGATCCCCAATTCCAGTAAAATAAAGTACTGGCAGAGCAGCCTAAGGCTGTAACATTTCTAGAGGCATCAAGGAGTCAATCTGCATGACAAGAGATCTGAACATAAGTCACCTTCGAACGAAAGTTCAGGTCAATGCAACGGGACAGCCTTATCTAGATAAAAAAGGGATGAATTGCAAGTTTCCGATGTGCTGAAGCCAAATATCACTTGTTTGAGCACCACCAGCCAGGGACACTGCAAGCAGTGTATACTTTACAGAGAAGTAGAATGCACTTATTTATTGGTGAAACATATGGGAAATATTTCACAAGCTCTGAAGCCAAGCGTCACTGCTCCGTCCCAGCCAGGCAGCTGCACCGTGTTCCAGGCGGGCAGGCAATGATCTGCCTCCAGAGATGCCTGCGAGGCATTCCCAGCATGGCTGAGCTGCCACCTTCTACCAGCTTCATGGGCACACTGCTCCCCGCCTCCCCTTCTGACATGCTGCATCTTCCACACTGCCTTTTTCTCTATAACAACACCTGGGCTACTAATGACCTCTCTCAGCAATCCTGTATGCCTGTATTTTTTCTCTTTCTTATCTCCTTAAACAGCTATGCTGCATCAGAGCTGGGCCTTGACTCCTTGGTATGCAGGCACCTGAAGCCTCCCGTGCAGGGAACGGGATGCTGACAAGAAGAGCTGCAGACAGGGAAACATCTCTCTGGCAAATCAAAGTCTCCAGCATAAAAGAGTCTAGAATTTTGCAGGCATCTAGATGTCAACACTGTGGCATCAGCTTCCTGCTACCCACAGCAGCTTTCACGATGGCGTATTTGGTGCAGTTACACACCATGATTACCACAAGGTAACACAATGAGAAACCCTGCCTCTAAAATGGCCTGGGCCAATGACCATTGGGCAGTCTCCTTTAGGGTGTGGAAAGGTAAGCAAAACCAAAAAAGTCATTCTATAACAGCACATTACAGAGGCATTTTGAAATGCTCAGCTGTATCTTGCTGTTCATGGAGAACAGTCTCCCGTTGTAGATTTACTCTGTCTCCAGGAGTTTTATTTCTAAATTGAAAAAGGGAGCCTTATCATGTAACTAAGTGAAGAGGAAGCTAGGAAATGTGACCAAGAGGGCAAAATCTATCGCAGGCTGCACAGGCTCTGGAGAAACAAAGTACTTCACTCACAAGTCCATCAGTATCAAAGGATTGCTGTCTAGACATCGAACTGAGTTTGACTGGACAGACTTGGCTTCTCTGTGCTGCTCTGCAAATCGAGGGAAACTAATTCTCTCAAAACATACTCAGAGGTATGGTACCTTAATTTTTCTTTAACACCTACAAACTCTCAGGTAGAATGCACTGGCACAGCATAAGTCAAAGTATTATTCTATTATTACCCATTTAACACCTAGTTAAACATTACTTAACCCACTGGCATAAGCCCAATACATCCCCATTAAGTTAAATATTGCTAATGCACTATTGTTTAAATTAAGCACTAGTCTAAGCAGCAATAAATGTCATTCACAGTCATTAGGGTAAATTGGTTCCCTGGGCAACATACTGGGAATGCAGATGTCCTGATTACACGGGTTCTCATTAAATACAGTACACTAGTTCTTAAAAAATAGAACTCAAGCTGATTGTGACAAAAATCTCCACTATTACTTTTTTGCATCAAGGGAGGATGCACAAACCCCACTTCCAGCCCCTGCACGTGCCCAACTCCCAGATCCCTTTACAAACAAGGTTTGCCAGTTGTGTCACGGCTCCCTTACAGGCCCTGAGCACAGCAGCTCTATGGAGATAGGGATCTCCGGGAGAACAAGGGACTATTGAAGCTGGCATCCTTCTGCTGAGAGCTCTTTATACTGAAATCTCCAGGCAGATAAGGCTCCACGCAGATGGAAGTACCGCTCCTATAGTAAATTGTGGGACCAGAGCTTGAGATGATAATCACTCGCTATTTATCCAGGATTGTGTCTTCTGTGAAGACCCTAGTATACCTCAGGGGGCTAAATAATAATGAGATATACTGTATCTCATACACCTGAAGTATTACAGATCAGCTGTGATAATACATTCATGTTCTTTTTGCATTTTGCAGTTACTAATGTGACCAAATAGCCTAAAGTGTATTAGCTTAACCATAAAAACCCCACAGATTTACAAAAATGTGCTACTTTTCTTTCCTTTGTAAAAGGAACACAGGCTTTGAAATGCTAACTTAAGTATTTTATTTTCTGTTCAATAAGGAATTCGTGCATTGGAAGAGTTAAGAAGTGTTTGTAGTGCTGAGAATCATATGAACTGCTCCTGTAAGCAACTACTTCATGGAACTGAAAGACAGCTAGTGATCCTTGCCTTGGGGTTAGCAATTTGATCTCTTTTTTTCCATGACAATATGAACCTTATACATCATTTACATAATGCAACACACTTGCATTCTTATTCTAGGCTTTGGAATTTAGATTAGTAACAGAAACAAGAGTTACATTGGTTAAACAATATAGATGTCATAGATTAAAATATTAGCTTTACTCATTGTCCCAGTGCAACCTCTTCACTAGAACATTTGCAGTGTGGAGATGCAGTTCCTTCCACAGACCTTTCTAATAAAATTATATGTTGACTGAATGACATCAGGAGGTTGACTGACTCTTTCTATTGGTAATGAAAACCAAAGAAATTTAGTCTATGGACTCTACCACAAAGCAAGAACATTATGACCCCATACAATAAACATTAAAGATTTGTATGTTAAGAATTAACTAAAGAAAACAAAATGAAAGATGGGCTTATAGAAAGAATGAGAATAAAGCATCAGACAGGTGTAAATTCCCTAGGTGTATGAGAATGTGCACATGCAAAGAGAAGTGGCCTAGGAGTGTGCTCCTTCATTAGTCATTTTTGAGGAGCTGAGAGCAGCATCCATCATTCCCCAAGTCCTCAGAATGGAGCTCTCACCCTTCTCATTCCTCCTCACTTTCAAAGCAAGAACCGCAACAAGTTTATGATAAGTAAACCTTACACAAGCATTCAGCTAGAATCTTTCATATGGGAAGAGATGCAAGGAGAATGATTCTGAAGGTGACTGCAATGAATAGGTTTTGGTGAAATCCATTACACCTTGAAAGAAGATATATACGGTAAGTCGTTCTACTCAATTGATAACACTGCTTGAGATTTACCAAAAACACAGAAAAAAAAATTTTAATTGACTAGTTTTGAATTTTAAGTTTGAAAATCACTGTGTATTTTTGAAAATATTTGCTAAGAGACTCGTGAACAACACAAATCCAGTTTTAAGTACAAGACTGAGTAGCTAGTAATAAGAGGGTGCCTAGTACAGAAGATCTTACACATTTTGCCAGCATCTTAATTTGCAGGTAGCTATATGTTGGAGGCAGTTCCATCTGCCCAGATATTGTGAAATTCTATCATTTTTTATGTGTTATCAATAGAATCTAGCACTGCCATTTTGAAATGTTCAACTGGACCATTATCAAGACATTGACATAGGAATTGGGATTTTTGAAATATACTCAGTATGCATTTCTTCCTACTGACATTTTAATTTAAAATATTTATATCACATTCAGAGCTCATTTTGATATATCCATGGACAAGAAAAAAAAAAAAAAAGAGAGAAACAGAGGAAAAAGAAAGCTTCTTGTCTCCATAATGAAAGAAGAAAAGTAGTAAGAGAAGCAATAGCAGCTGACAGAAGAGCCTGTTCTCCCCAACTAAGTCCTTCAGATTATTTAGTGAACCAACATTATCTATACAGTGCCTCTAAGAGTGAGACTGCAGTTCACACACACGGGAAACAGTCTGAATGCTGCTAGAAGTGCACTACAGCATACAAAATAAGCCAGGCCAGAGGCATTTGGCCAATATTCCAGCCACCCTTTAGCAAATGAAGCTCAGTTGCTCAGTGATACACTAGTTCCCCAAGTCAGGGGTCTTGAAGGGTTGTTTTTTTTAGTTAAAATTTATTTTAGCTAGAGATGTGATGTATAGAGTGTAGCACATTCCATTAGTTTCTTATCATTTCAGTTCCTTATCCAATTTAGAATAGTCCCCCCATCTTTACTTTCATCTCTGTGATCATAAGAAATTTCTCAGGACAGTATCTTTTTTGTTAACTTTTAAATCAAATGTACAGAAAACACCCAAGGTAACAAAGCTCAATCACAAGTGGTATTTGCAGACACCTCTCTCACAGTACAGTTGTACCAGGCAGCTGTTGAAACCTAGTAAGCACTTGCAAAGTTTCCTGCATACTGAGGCCACCCTCTGCTGTGGAAGATACTTGCAAGCAGAGATGTGGGCAGAATTTTGACCCTTTTACATTTAAAAAAAAAAAAAAAAAGAAAAAAATATATAGAAAGGTTCAGTTCAAATCACAGAGTCTAGCACTTTTACCATCAAAATATTGTAAGAGTTCAGTACTGATGCAGCCTCACCCCGCATGAGAAATAACAATAGCATTGGTAGAATGTGATAATGTGAATAATTAGTTGCTAAACAGAAATCTTACTATCAATACAAAGATAGTCCACAACTTAAAATAGCAGTTTAAGCTCAGATTTCTAGAAGCAAGTAAAATCCTGACTGTACAGTCACAGAAATTATACTACCTGGTTAAACTGAAGTAGTTCAACATGTGGCTACATAAAGGACCATATGACCTGACACAAACAAAAAAACCCCACCAAACAAACAAGCAAAAAGCAGCACTGAAAGAGCAGCAAAGGACAGAAAGATGAACACAGAAGTGGCATTTCTGTAAACCTGAAGGGCTTGAGTGGAGCTCCAATACCCTCTTTCTCAGTACCATTGTATTACTGTTTGGGCTCCTCCCACAACGGGCCTTAGCAACAATGCAGCCACTTGGAATACACTCAGCCATGGCTCTTTCAGACAAAGAACAAGGGAAAAAGAGGCACAATAGAATGCCACTTGGCACAAGAGTGTCTATCCCTTCCACTGCTAGATGCCAATGACTTTTTGTATTTGTGCTTATGGGCAGTAAATCCCGTCTCCTTTGCCAGGAAACCCATCATACTGTGATTAAGGGAGGAGGCGTTTTCCATCTGCCTTATTCCCATAACAACTCTGAGTACTTTCAGAAACTATGTGGAAGAGTTCAGAAAGACTACATTGTGTGAACGTGGTTCCAACCAAATGCCATCAATCTGCTTGTCTGCAGTGTGGACAGTCAAGTCATCCCCATACCTGGGAAGTTTTGGGGTTTGTTCTGTACTTTTTTCCACCCGTGCTGTTTCCCTGCATTTCCTGCTGATCTGAAGAGCTGCAGAACTTCTGACCTGATAACAGACTGGTATGCACTCAAAACCTACTGCATCCCACCAGGAGATAAAAACTGCTCCCAGCAATTGAAAATCTAGCGCTTACAAATCTCTACCTATGGAATGCATTTCCTATCCTTCAGGACAGCACAGGCTTTCCTGCACCCAGACAGCTCTCAGAATTATTGCAATGGCCTCCTGCTGAAACATGACATCAGTAACAATGGTCTCAGCTCACATCAAAGTCAGCTACTCGCCTGTTCCAGAACGGAGGGGGAACAAGACTACAATAAATAGCAAAGGCTCCCCCACAAAAGGAAGGTGGTTGGACATAGATCCACAGAGGTGCCAGGAATTATACCCACCTCCCTATACTCAATATCCAATCCTAACTCCTCATCTCCTGTCAAATAAATGAGGACAGACAAGGCTCGTGGTTGGAATACACTGCACTTTGGCTTCCCTCAATTCTCATGAGAGAAAGTAGTTGTCTATCCTATGGTGTGGTCAGGGCTGGCACAGATGAACTAGGAGAATAAGGGAGCCATAAATCTGTCCCCTCTTCCTTCCCTGTGCCAAACAAACCACAGAAGAGAAGGGAATCTGGACCCTGCTCATTTGTTATTCTAGAGGGCTTACAATTTAGCTTCCTAGTTAAAGTCTTGTTGCCTTTCCCTGCCCCTTAAGCAAGCTCAGTGACTATACATCATGCATGCCTTGACACCTCTCCTTGACTCATCCCAACACCACCTTTGTACAACACTCAGGATGAGCTGAAATGGTTCCGTGGGAATCAAACGCCATGTGTGACAAAGAAAACCTGTGAGTGAAGATAACTAACTATTGGGCTGTCAACCAAGACAAACTCTGTCAACTATTGTGTTTGCAGCACCACGCTGCATGTTCCAGTACTTGAAGTCATAGACTGTATACTTTACTGATCGATTTGCATACCGTATCGATCTCAAGGGTCGTATAATGTGTTTGATTTGTGGCACTTCTGCATAATTTTCTGATTAAGTTACTTATTTAACCTATTGACCTTTACTCTTAATTAAAGAGCCTATGTAAATGTTGAGCCGCAATCAGCTTGCACACTACCGAGTGGAATTTACATCTTGTGGAATTTACCTGCTCTTGCAGGTTTGGCACTGACACTATGTGGTGTGCAATGGACACTTTCCTCCTCGGAGGTTTACATTTGTGAAGCACCGTAGGAATCTAACTTTGCTTCCCATAACTTTCCAACAAAAATTCCTATAGGCATTTGGTCCTGTAAAAATAATGCACACAACAGAAATCCCTAATTTTGAAAGCCTGAGCAGCAGTAAGTTAAAGCTGTGTCTAGTTTTCTTGTGCAACCAGTCGCTTGTACCGATTCCCACTGAGCACTTGAGAGCTGTGCTGGCTCAGAACTCCACTGTGCACACCATGCACACCTGTGCTGTACCTACAGCACAGAATTGGTGGGGTTGGAAGGGACCCCAAAGCTCAACCAGTGCCAACCCCCTGCCATGGCAGGGACACCTCCCACTAGAGCAGGGTGCTCAGAGCCCCATCCAGCCTGGCCTGAGAAACTGCCAAGGATGGGGCTGCCCCCACCTCTCTGGGCACCCTGGGCCAGTCCCACCAAACATACCCAAAGAGAAGTCCCCACTCTACAGAGCAGGCAGCACATTGCAAGATGCTCACCACTCAACATTTTAAAGTTACAGCTGAACTGATTTTTTCTCTCCAACGTGGAAACCTAATTTGAGCAAATGAAAAAACAAAAAACCAACAACAAAAAAAACCACCAAAAACCAACTAAAACACACCCCAAAGCACACCACAGTCATTGCACTGCACTATATTCTGTTTAATAGATTTGAGAAGTCCAATTTAGTTTGAATAATTTATGGCACTTGGATGTTCCTACTGAGTATAATACAGAATTTTACCGATTCAATGTAAAGCTAGAGGACATCTCAATAATTCAGTTTACAAATGAACCACAATGCTTTGTGTGTGGGGACAGCATTGTGTTGATAGCTTGGAAAGTCAGCAGTTTGACATAAGACATGAACTAAGTACTCAGGAGCTGCAGTTATGCCTTCCTTGCAGTCACATAACCCTTATCTCTGCCTGCAGATTCTCCAACAAAAGGATAAAGATTAGATAAAGATGACAAGAAAATAATGTTCAGTAATCACTCTGACAATGCTATGCCCCTGGAGACAGTTCTTAATGCTCCAGCAGTGAACACCCAGACTCCCTCAATTACCACAGGCCCAAGATGCAACTTTGCCAGTGGTTATATGTGAAGGATATACAGCAGAAACGAACAGGCACAGACATGAGGATATAAAAGAAGCTGCTGAGCTGAAGCCAAGGGGGTTGCACTTCACAGACTGAACAAAGCAAGAGACTTTTCTGAACAATTGACACTGAGTCCCCAACCTTTCTATACAACCACTTGCTTTCTGACAGCAATCTCTAAAGAAGTTAACCTGTGAGAAAATGTTTTCACAACAGTTTTAGTGGTTTTTGTTTGGTCTTTTTTTGTTTTGGTTGGTTTGGTTGGGGTTTTTTTGTGTGGTTTTTTTGTTGCTGTTTTTGTTTTGCTGCTGTTGTTTTTGTTTTGTGGGTTTTTTTAACACTTAGGAGGACTTTCTTAACTGGGAACTTTAATTTATGCACCTTTCTCTATATGGAAAGTAGCACTCATGGGCATTTTTTCAAACAGCCAATATTCCTCAAGCCATTTCTAAGCTGCTGAAACACACAAACTGAAATCTTGCCTTGAAAGGTGATGTTGCCTCCTGTTGCCAAAAGGCATCCTTGTGCCAAAATCCCCAAAGTGAAGCAAACAAAATGGCAGACGGAGCCTGACTTGACCTCTAGAGGTCCCTTCCAACCACTAACATTCCATGATTCTATGATATCTAAGTATCCTTAGTTGCACATTTTACATTGACATTATAATTCTCTAAACTGGTTAGAATGCAGTGTTTCTCATTATGTTGGCTCCATGTAATTTGTTCAGTTATAAAGCTGAATCATGCTGCTACCAAACTGGCTGTGTTGAGTGTTTTTTCCTCCACAGCTCTGCCTAAGTCCCAGTATGTTCTGTCCATTAACAGCAAGAGACAAAACTGCCATTCTGTGTTTGTCAGTTTAGAGACAAGACTGAGATGCACTGAAGAAAGAGTTCAGAATGAAAACAGAATTAAGACTGAATTAATATTAGCCAAATGAGGACAATAATTATCACTAGAGGGCTTTAAAAATCAGTTACTTCTATGAGAAAACTGCAGACCAAATTGAAGTGCAAAAGTCATATGCACACTTGCTATGGTAGGAAAGCGTTCCAGTGTAATCCAATCAGACTTATCAAAGGAAAATAGTGTCTTTTGCTCACTAGGGATAGTTTTAATTACTTCTTCCCTAGGGTCTACTGGAACAAGTATCAAAGTGAAAGTTCACATTCCTTCCATTGTCAGTAATGGAATAGCTGCTGGTGGCTTTCTGCTAGCCATGTATGTAGGCAGTAAAAGGCATCCAAGCTTCTATGTACCAGTGCACATAAAAAACCCTCTACATTTAAAATATTCAGCTTGCTCAACAAAGAATGCACCTTGATTAGTAGAGTGTATTAAATTTCACCTACTTAACTTTGCAGCTTGATTAATGAAGTATACAGCTTAATCAGCACAGCATGCAACTCATGACAACATGCACCACCCAAAACTGAAACTAATGGCAAGACCCAACAGAATCCCCAGTATGCATCTCTAAGCAAAACATGCAGTGCAGAAGATTCAAGGCAGGCTCTTTGGTCTGTAAAAGAACAATTAAAACGTTCAGCTCCAGCAGCAACCTTATGGCTTTGTAGTGCATAATTCAGACTGTAAAGTTGCAACTGTCCAGTAGCTGGAGTAGTCAGGCAACAGACTGCTTCTCTCATCCTAATACCAAGCAGAGCCCTCAGCAGCAGTGCTGGTCACTGGGACCACAATGTGCAGGGGCACTACAGAGCCAAATCCAACTTGCAGCAAAGTACACCTGAGAGAGCACCACTGGCCATACAAAACATGATTTATTTATCCCAGGGAAACTAAGGGGATTCTCTGAAGATAGCAAGCATGTCAGCAATTGGGGTAATTTATCATTACAATTCACATACTAGCAAGCTAAACATAAGAGCCAGAAAGGGGTTCAACTCTACACAGTCAGATCTGGAGGCATATGAATCAAGTTTGGATTTTAAATCATCCTAAAACTGAAGATTGTTCTGACACAGTGTTTTGGCTTGGACTGCTCTGCTGCCCAGAAACAAAGGCAAACCCTGACATAATCAGGAAGTAGCTTCACTTTTGGCAGAATACAGAACTACATGTTCTGTCCCTAGGCTATAAAGAAATTTAGTTATAGGTTTTTTTGTTTCACTCCACATAGCATTTCCTTAATGATGTTTTTTTCTCCTCCATGGTCACCCTGTATGGTCTGAACACAAGGTGAATTCAGTGCTGTTATTTATGGTACAGATTCAAAGACTCCTACAGTTCATGGAAACACTGTGCAGTATCTACAGGGGAGTTCTGCAGAATGTGGCATTTACCAGAGCATAAATCTTACCAACAGTAGTACCTCTACTTGTACAATTCTTAACCCACACCCCCTCTTTTGGATAGTGCATATTCACTAACTAAAAACAGTGTCTCAAACTCCTAGATACTCAGCTGCTTCATGGTAGGGCTGGATGCCATTTCCATCTCAACAAACCTAAAGCTATTAATAGTCAAGGTTTTGAGCTGGCAATTTATGCAATATTTAAAAAATATATTTAAAAAAAAATACAACAATGAGCATCAGACAAATAAAGTACAGTGATTACCACTCTCAAAGAAAAAACAACCCACAGAAAAAAAACCAAACAAAATCTTACCTTTTAAATTCCTCAGAAAAGTTTGCTTTACTAAGGAAAAAACGTAAATACCAAACAGCATGGAACTTTGGTAAGGTTTCACATTATGGCTCCTCCACAGCAAATATAAAGACACAGGAAAAAAAAAAACCAAGTCACAAGCAATTCAACTAAGGAGTCAACTCTCGGGTGAGACTGTACAAAAGCTGCATTGTTCACCCGTCTTAATCCAGGTACTAAAAAGCCAGCACAGCAACAGAAGTAAGCTAGCATCAATTCAGACCCTCTTCGGAGAGGTGATGCCAGTAGAAACAAGGAGGGTAGAAGGCTTCACAGTTTGGGAATTGAAACTTCAGCAGCCAACCTGAAAATCCAAAGGCTGATTTTCAGACTCCATCCTTTCTCTCACAGCTGCTAGACTGGGATTCACTTTCTATTGTGTTTATGGAAGTTGTTCTAAAAGTGCATTAGAAGTGCTGTGTTGGTCCATTCACCAGGTCCTCTCCTGCTATGAACCTATGTAGAAAAAAAAGCTTCCATGTCCTCTCACCATTCTAATGCAACCACTCAGCCCTGTGCTAGCTGGGTGGCACTGTCCCTATTTGCAAACACCCACACCACATCTTTCAGAAAAAGAAACTTTTTCTTTCCAAAGTGTTATTTTAAACATCTTAGTTTGAAAAAGTAATGTCATATTTTTAGCATCTATATTTTAATTAAAAGTATTTTCTTATTGAACACTAATTGGAGTAGCAAATTAAAATAAACAGTGCTCGCTTTCCAAAGCATTGCACTGATCACTTCCTGGTAGGATGAAGGCTAAGATGCTCACTTCTCCTGCTGAAATTCACAGAATGAGAACTTGCAATAAAACCTGAAGTGTATTTAACATCAGATTGAGCGAATTAATAACGTTAATTAGATAAATATTACAGGACTTAATGAATTTCAAACACCACCGTCTACAGCATTCCCAGTTGAGAAAATTCAAAACTTAGAGTCTCAAAACATCAGGACTCCAAGAAAGCAAAATAGTCCTGAAAATGAATATAGATGTGAAGGAGTTTTAACCTGTATTTTTACTCATATCCATTTTACACTGTGCTGTATTTACATATCCTATTTCCAAATATACAGTAATACGACTCTGGGAAGAAGTCTGCTGTTCTTTTAATTTGGCAACCAGAGGATTTTGCATAAATTTTTGGTCATTCTGAATGTTAAGGAAACCATTACTGTAAAAAGATCAATGTAATAGCATTATTTGGAGTACACTACTTCCTCTGGTTGAAACATTGCCAGTTATTCCCTATCCATTCCTGAAACCACAGACATTAAAACAGCAAGTCTCTTATTAACTTCAGTTCAGGTAAAGCATAAATATTAATCCATCAATCACCTCTCTCAACTGCATACCATGGCAGCAGAACATCTTTACTAGAAAAATCATTTGAAAGTTAATGTTGGAAGAACAATGTAAGTTTAGTGTACGTTCTGAATATCAATTTTATCCTGGTTGTGCTGTTGGCAACATCCTTTTCCTTTCATGTTGTGTCCAAGATGAAGCTTTGGAACATGCAGTAATTTTCAGCAAGCTGAAAGTCAGCATTGTCATTTCCATGTCCCCTGGAAATCTGCTGTTTCACTAAGCAAGGTGAAGATGGCATTTCCACCCATTAGCCTAGGGCTAGTCAAGAGTGAGAGGTTATTCTGAATTCCCCTTTTCTGAAAGCAGTGCCAAGTCATATTTACAAGTCTTACCAGCCATGAAAAGCAAAGGCAAACACAATACTGAGATCAGCTCCAAGACAGAACCAGATTAAGAAGAATGCACAAGTACTCATGTTGTGGTTCAACCTCATCTCTCCCTCACTTGAGAAAAAAAGTGCCCACTACAGTAGTCATTATTGTTCATTACTGCAATTATATTTAGTTAATTTACCAAATCTATCTATGCACGTCAAGGGCAGGGGCAAGAAGACAGGCAGCTACTACTACTGACCACTATCCAGTCATGGCTCTTGTCTGGTACAGAGCAGAACAGTGGGGAAAATCAGCAGCATGGATTGATGACAACACAAGACTGGTTAGGAGCTCATGTTGATTCAAGATATTTTAGATGCTTCCTCTCCCACAGGTACTTCCCTTCCCATTCAAAGAAATAGCTGCAGTACCACAGAATCCACCATGTGGTGTCTGTTAGCAAATGTTGATTTTTTCATGGTGACTGGTGTAGGTACATCTAGATTGTGTATTTAAACATCACAGTTTTGTTTTCATTTCTTGCAAGAAGCATTTGACTGAGGTTAATGTTTTATATCAACAGAGTAAAAATAGCTAATTCTGGGCCCAAAGGTCATACACATCAGCACAACTTGAGTTCTGAAGTGCTTTTAACCTTGATTTTTCCTTGTAAGCCAGGTCCTTTAAAATATACAACACATTTAACCCAGTCTCACAAGCACAGATGAGAAAGAACAACAAACAACAACAAAAAACCAAGAAAACAGAAAACATTTTCACTGTCTTTGGAAGACCACAATCATCTGACAATCAGAGGGATCTGATTACTTTTGAAACTATACTTGCCAGGAAATACATTAGTAAAATACAGCTCACTCTACAGAAAGGAATACAAATCAGAAATATCAGAACAGAAAAAAAAAAAAAGACATCTTCCCCATCTGATTCATTAGATTTTTGGCACCCCAATTAAGTTCTGACAAGCTAGTACTCCAGTCACAGTAAAATATTGTTGCTCCACTAGGCTTGCTCCAATGTTTAGTCATAAGATCCATACAATAATAACAGAACAGTGGCCTATCTTGACCAACAGTACATTAGTTATTATCTGCAGCACAAACACCTACCACTTTATACTAACATTTTGGCAGTTAATCTAAACATAGCACTTAAAGCTACATCATAATTTTGAGATCTAACTGGGTCATTTTCCTTCCAGCTGGCACCAGTAAAAAGTATTTTATAACAAAAAAGTAAATGAAACTTTTTTTTTTTTTTACAAGAGGTTTTTTTTTTATTCTTTAATGGCAGGAGCACAAGTATGATTTCAAGCACACACAACACATTTTTCAGGGCCTGTTCATGGTGATGCTAGCTGGGTGAACTACAATAAGATTTACTGTGCAGTGGTGTATGTCTAATTTTCCATGTACTGCTGGGAGCTTCAGTTGGTGGGAACTAACAGAGACACCCATTATGGAGAGCCTGGTTCAAACTGTGGGTTTGGTGAAAACTCTCAGGGACAGGAACTTACTGCACATGCTGGCAAAAGGACAGGGAGAAAGTTGATGAAAAGAACAAAAAAAGGGCTTTTCAAATGGCTTCTTATATATTTGGTATCCTGCCCTTTCTCCAGATTGTGTTGTGGCAAGGGGCGAGAGGGGAGAAGTTACACAGATCTTCCTGTAAAAATGTGTCCTACTCCATGGATATATACCAAGGCAGTTAATGACTTCTTGTTGCAGCAAGGTCCCCTGCTGTCAGGATTCACAATGAACAGGAGCTCACCAGAACAGAGCTCCCCTCATCCTTCTGCACACATCCTCATCCCCCACATACACTCTGCCTCACCCCAGTACATACTGGAAACACAAGGTCCTGTTTTAAACTACCATCTAGAGACTTCTTTCCCTTTCCTTCCTTTACCATATTCGTGTTTGCTCAAATGTTCTGTGTGCTCCCAGCTAGTTGATTTCACATAGTAAAGTGAAGCTGGAGAAAGAAACAACAGCAGGAAGAGATGAGAAGAAAACCAGAATAGACACAAGAAAAGGCAAAGTCCTGGAGGGGTAAGAGAGGAGAGAAGCAAGTCTGTGGAGTCCAGAATTTCCAGCAAGGGATACATGAAGAATATGAGAGGTTAGCAGGAATAGAAAGAGACCCTGAGGAAAGAAAAAGGTTAGAATAAAAAAAAACACTAAAGAGGAGCAGAAAAAAACCCAGTATAATGTGGTGGAAGGGTGCAGTAGCTAAGTAAAGGACTTCTTCAGAGCAAAGCCAGGCTCCACCTCTGAGTCACAAAGCACATCATTTCAATATGCTGAGGCCCTCATATCAGACATGCAGCTGTAGACAAGCTCCATCACCACATCCCTGCTTCCTCGGGAACAGCTTGTCAGGGAGAGAACCAACCATACAACACACTGTGCTTCTTCTGCACCAGAGCAATGGAGAGCACACACACGAGATGATTTGTGTAGTCTGCTCCACAACCAGCACTCAGAAGAGGCATTTTGCTTTGACAGTGCAAGTCAAGCAAAACAACAGAACATCAGGTCCAACGACCATCCTGTTCCCCACCGAGTTGTAAACATTCATATATGTAAACACAGTGTCCAAGTTCAGAGCAGAGAGCGATTACCACGGGACAGGATCTTTTTCTGTCTTTTGGTTCGCATGAGGAACCGTTTGCTCTGCTCACGAAGTCTGCTTCCAGCAGTGTGGCGGGATCGCTGCGGCTCTCTGCGGGCTGTGCCCCGCTGTACTTCCGCGGCCAGCCACGGGATGGCGCTGTGCTGGGAGCGCTGTCCCACCGCCGGCACACCGCGGGGCCCGCCAGGGGAGCGTTTGGGTGACCAGAGTTCTCTTCAGCCACCACCAGCTGACATCACTAATTTTTATGTCTGGTTGCTCTGTTACATTTTCACTTGGTATCAGGCATGGAAAAGCAGCGCCCGTAGATGTATTAATGCTCTGTTAGGATTGCTGGAAGGTTTGGCAGCAGAGAAGCAAGCAACTGGGTGCAGTATTACAATGTGTAATGTGGTATTTCATTCTCTCTAGAGATCTGTAATTTTATGCATGTTGAAAAAAACGTGAAGGAAACTCTATGTACAGAACATAAGGAACCAATTTTCCTCCTTAAGAAGGGAAAAAAAAAAAAAGAAAAAAAAAAACACAACACAACACCAAAACACCCACCTTTGGCTGTAAGCATCAAAAATATCAGTACAAGTGGAACCATTCAGTGGGGAATATAGAGGGTAGGCAGAGTTAAGAAATAACCATTTATTTTTGTCTTCCTCCTCTTTGCAGCCACATGGCTCAATCATCACTCAATTCATTAGCAGTCTATGACTAAGTCAATATAGCCATAAATTATATATATGGGTAGACAGAGCCTCCCTTGTGCCACACTGACTAACTCAGAAGAGAGGGCATCACAAAAGTTGTTGTTGTGAGATAAATGCACGGACAGAAAAAAAAAAGTCCAAAAAGACAGATCAAGTGTAGCTGGAGCCCACCTAAAGTTAAGTCTCAAAAAGACAAGTTTTCATCAGATTTCTATGATTGCACTCTTGCCAAAAATGCCCTTCTGATCTCTAATCAAGCAATTAGCTCCACCGTGAGCAGGGCAGCAAGGGTGCCCCTGTACTGTCATGCAGACAACAACACGGTATTGTAAGGCACAGCACTGTTCTATGTTCCAACACAGAAGCATGGCTCCAGAAATAGCATATACCTGCAGTTGACATTGAAAAAGAAAACTCACACACAGCCTTTCAAGGCTCTTTAGTACAATATACACATTGTTGGACTGTAGTCTGGAACAGCATACTATATAACACAGTGCCAGACAGGCTTCTCAGCACTTACATCCAAAAACAAGTACTGAACATGGCAGATCTTGATGCCAGTGCCTTTTTTTGGCCAGCAGGAAGGAGTATGGAACTCAGTGTTGTAGAAAATGGTTATTAACATCTGATGGCAGGAACTGCATATTCCTTAGGTATGTCTTCATCCAGTCTTGTATAAAAGCTACTGGTAACTGCAGCTGTCTCTCCACTTAAATTCTCCCCTTACCCGTGAGCAGCAGATTAACCATATACTGCTGTAGGTGCCACCCACATCAAACAGCACCACCACACTGATCACGTGTCCTTCCAGGTAACTAGGCAAGCTCTCTATTGCCTCCCAGACTCTGAAAAGTTCCACACACAGAAAAATCTCCTAGAGAAGGCAGATATTTTCAAAAGATACTGATTTGGCACAAGTCATAGCACCATTATCTCATGTCCAATGGATTCACAGCAGGCAAAGCAAAGCAGGCAAGCTGATGTGACCTTAACAGCTACCAATGCTGTTTTCTAGAGACCATCACCTTTTTTTTTTTTAGTGGTTCAACAAAAGGAGGCAGGAGAACTATACCCCACTCACCCCCAACACTGGCACAAGGCAATCTGTCTGTTTACAAGTCTCTAGACTTATAGCTATATATAATCTTGTCATAACCCACGCAGACCAAAATAGAGAAGAAATGGGTGGAGGACGTGGTGCACTAGCAAACTAAATTCACAGAGCATCCAGTTGTTAGGATCAGCATTTTAGGACAACAGTTCCCCTTCAGGAATTCTACTGAATTCTACTTCAAGTCTCACAGGGATTTTAGCCTGGCTAGAATTAATGGCCTGAGCCTTAGTTTCTGGTCACAAAAGAGAGATCCATCAGTATCTGCTGGAAGCTGAACAAAAATAAAGAGTTCAAACCACAAGTTTTCTTGAAGTATTCACAACTCACATGAACAAAACAAATTCTCTTTCCATGCATATTTACATTCAGACACCAAAAGAAAGTAGATTTTCAAAGGCCATTAGTCATCAAACTCCCATCTGTCTCTGGCCTTTGTGCTAGAAAACCTCCACATAATATCAAAGACAAATTTCCCTAGTGTTTGATTACAAGCTGTGTTGACCTCACCACCACAACACATCACCTACACACTAACGCCTTCACAGTTAAAATCACAGAAGCATTTCTTTGGAGAAGTCTGGTTCCAAATTGCTTTGAAATGCTTCAACACTTAGAAGAAACCCGACCTTCACTTGTATTTCTAATAAGAGTAATAAAAGAAACAGATGTCATTATGCTCTGTTGTGAAGAAAGCAGAATAGAACAACCCAACAAACCAATTTTCTGAGGAAAAGAACTCTAATAAAGCCAAACAAAATAAAAAGCACAGCAGCTTACACTGCCTCTTTATGTAGACATACCTAACACTGCACAAGCTCAGGACAGAGCTCACCTGTGATGCCCCAGGTTTCAGAAACAGCAGTGCAAGGTTTTGTGAGAGCTTGCAATGAAGCCTGCTAGCTTTACAGATGTAAGCCCTCCTTCCACCAGAGTGGAGAGCAGAGCCCTCCCTCTGCCTTCTACAGAGAGCAGGTGTAATAACTTGTATGTGCATAGGAGACCCTGCTGTGGAGCACTGGAGCATTCCAAGGAGGGTGGTTCTTTGCTAAACAGATTTGAGACACCTGTGGCTAGAGGTCAGCTCCCCAGGTGTCATATTCCTCCATCACATCACAGGCAGGAGCAGCAAGAGTCCTCATTCTAATACATCTCTAGCAGTCACATCAGCCACTGATTAGCTGGCATATTTATCTTTAAAGAAACTATAAAAGGAATCACAGACAAAAATGACATTATATGAATTTTTTTTTTTTTTAAGTGAGAACAAGTTCCCATTTGTGATATTCCATCACATTTCCCTGCAGTCTGCAGCACCAATTCAGTGAATTACTAATAATTTACCACAACTTTTTTGCTTTTACATTACAGAAAGTATTAGGCTTAATGTAACCCCCTGAAGTCGTCAAGCAGCCCTAGACCTCGGAATGCAACAAAGTTTTGTGCCCTGTGAAAAGCAGCAGAAATACTGCAAGCTAAGGAAAGCCACTCCCAAAAGTGGAGAACTGAAAGTGTTTATTGTTCATTTTCCAAAAAAAAAAAAAAAATCAAGCATCTTAAGGCTAGGATTTTCAAAGGGGCCCAAGAGAATTGGGTACCTCTAAACATATTGCATTTCAGTGGAATTTAAATACCTCTATTTCTAAATCTGCCCTGAAACATATTTAAGGTGGGATTTTGCCCTTTAATTTACCACACTCAAGCTTGGTGCCTTATTTTCAATGAGCACTGAGACATAACACAGACTCCTCAAAGCCTTCTGGGGCACCAGGAATTTACCATCGTGGTGGCTGTTGTAAGGCTAGAAGTTCTCTTTATCATTTTTTAAGCTTTATTTGTCAGTCATTTGTAGTATAAATTGTCTTATTTCTTCCATTGGGATGGGGAAAAAAAAAAAGCATAAGCAGCATCACTCAGAAAGACAAGCAGATGAAATTCCTGATTAACATGAGGTAAAAATCCCAACATCCATTAGCCTAACAAGAACCCCATTTGCAGTTTAACAAAAAACAAACAAACAAAAGTGTAAGAAATCACACATCTGTTCCCACCAACAGCAGTAACAGCTAGGAACAGGCTTGCACCCAGACAGCTACATTTTGGGTGCCAATATTATATTAATTACATTAAAAATGGAAAAGCAGAAACTCTTCTACCTTCTTCATTTAGCTCATAACCACTTTTTTCCTATTTTTTTCTAGAAAATGAGTGTTTTTCCATTTAAAAGGTGAGAGCCACTCCGTAGTTACAAGTGGTACTTTTTGACTTTCTTAATACAACCCTGTGGCTACAATTAACACAACGGATAAATAGCAGATCAAATTAAGGTCTGATCCTGTTTTACTTAGAGGTGCAATCCTTGCAATAAATTGCAGGTTAAGCTGTTGGAGGTAAATGAGGAGAGATGGAAAGCATCATCTATGATTCCTGAATTTTAAGTATTCAGACACTAAAAGCAAGTGAGAGAAGATAAGCAAATATAAAGACAGGGGGAAAAAAAACCCAACAAACCAAAATTTTCAGATGATTTAGTGATTACTGTAAGATTCCAAATACAGCTGAGATACACATTTTGCACAAAGCTTTAAGAATAGGTGGCAAATTTTGTATTTCTCTGTATGAGTTATTTAATGCTTACTTTTATCCTTCACAGGGGAGTAACAGTTTTTCAAAAGAGAGAAAGGATTTTTCTTATTATTTCAGAGTAATTTAGTTTCATTTCAGAATTTCATTGTCTTTGAAGTTTGGGGAATAAGGAAAAGGCAGACCATGCATGGTCTTATTGTTGTGGAAAGCCACTATCTCATTCCCTTAAAACTAAATAACAGCACCAATCTGAAGTCCTTCAGATGCTGCAGCCCTCACAGGCACCTTAGGACCATATACTGTCTGATCTATTTTGCTTGCAATTCAATCACAAACTCCTGGCAGCACAAAAATCCAAACATTGTACAAGTGTTTACTGTCTTTAAACACAGTCTAAGGATTTTTAGGAAGGGATTAAATCAAGGAAGGCAGCTTTATGAATCATTGTCTGAGGCACATAGCATCTAATACAAATCCTAAGATGCATCTGGAAAAATACTGTGAACTTACTGCCAAAAGCTGAACCGACTGTGCTTTCTGTCACAGGAGTGGGAGCAGGATGGACTCAGAGCTTCAGAGGAGCAACCTGGTACCTGGAATAAAAAAAAAAAAAAAATTGGTAATCAGATATTTGAAAATTATTCACTACCCTTTACACCATGAGGTGGTAACTCCACTCTTACTCCCAGAACACAAATTATCAAAAGTGAGTGCTAGTGAACTCTCCTCCACCCTTCATCACAGCCTTAGCACTTTACAAACACCCTGTCCTGCAGTTGCTCAGTTACACTGAAGCTCTCTCCTGTTTTTTTCATTAAACCTCAGAGAACACTGTGGAGAAAACATAATATGCTCCAACCTCTGCCTTCTGCTTCTTCTTCTGGGAGAAGGACAGAAAGAATAGCACAAGCTATCAGCCCTCCCATCCTCAACTCTGACCTCTCTTCACGCAGGCCAGCTTTGCCCCATCGAATCTGAAATTAATGGCAGCTGGGGCCACTTAGTTCCTCTGGCCCTTTGCATTGGCTCACAGCTCAACTTGTGGGGTGGAGCTGGAAGAGCAGGGCCCACAGGTGTTCTGCTCAAACGGCATCAGCGGCCTCAAGGGTGCCTGCAGATGGGCAGATACAGTTCAGACAAATGCCCCAGCAGCAAAAGCTGTCGTAGGAAAAAAATGGAGTCTGAGTCAAAATGGAAATTTGTAAGCCAAGGCAGCAAATCTTCTCCAACCGGTCATACCTTGTGACTACAGAATTACATGAGGAAGAAAAACGAAGGCATCCTATACCCGTTCTGAGCTGGCATTTCTGCTTCCAGCAGTCCCCTGAACACCACGACACTCGGCCCACGTTCCTCACACCCCTCCCCAGTGCCACAAACCCTCCCTGGCCTTTCCCTGGAGGCTGCCCCCAGCCCAGCAACCCGAGAGGACATTGCGATAAAAGCTTTAATCGCTACCTGTTTCCCGCCACGTCGAACTTAAGAGCAGCGCTCGAACCTCTGGCGGAGGGCTGGAGATGCTGTGAGGGGGCCAGAGCGGGGTGCGCTCCCCGGCTGTCGCAGCCCCGCAGGCCGGGTGCGTTCCCCGGCTGTCGCCGTCCCGCAGGCGAAGGGGGTGCGGCAGGCCAGCGGGGACGCCCAGAGGGCACGGAGGGAAGAGCCACGGCCGAGGAGCCCGCACGGGAGCCGGAGGGGCGGCCGGAGCGAGGGCAGGGGATCGCCGGCAGCCGCTGCCCTCAGCCCTCACCCCTCAGTCCCTCAGCCCCTCAGTCCCTCAGGCCCTCAGCGCGGGGCGCGCGCCGGACCGTTAGCCGCTGTTTGGCGCCCAAGGCGCGCGCCGGCCTCGCGCGGCTCAGGCGGCCGTCGCCTCCCCAGGGCCGCGGCTGCCCCGCGGGCGCCGGGCGGTGTCTCGGGCAGAGGCCGCCGGGCGCTGAGGGCCGTCGGACGGAGCCTCGCAGCTCGGCTGCCCGCCGCAACGCAACACCGGGCCCGCTACATCACCTTGCCCGCTTCAACACTCTGCCCGCTGCAACCCCCTGCCCGCTGCAGCACCCTGCCCGCGGCACGCAGCAGGGGCCGGGGAGAGCTGGCAGTTTCCAATCACTGTAACTGGAGAGTTCGTCTTAAATAACTGATAAATTCCAAATGCAGAAAATGATCATTAAGCAATTTGTCACATGAGAAAGGAGCCATCGGTGCTTTACAAACGTCTGCATGGGAGAAGGGAGCGATGCCGTTCGCAGCTCCGGGCAATGGCATAATGGGAATATTCATGGTCACTCCACCCGCTTAAAATAAGCCCTTTTTTCCTGAAAGTAACCCAAAGTTGCTCGGGTACCTACTGCTTCCCTCCTGCAGTTGGAGTCATGTGAAATCACAGCAGCATTTAGGGGATTTTGCAGTCTGTCCACAGCAGACACTGCACAGATGACATCACATCAACCCCTCCTTTTTTTCCCCCCTTTTTTCCTTTTTTTTTTTCCCCCTTTTCCTTTCAGCCCCTATGGCAGCAGCTGAACTGGAAGAGTTGCCAGTCTCTACAGCCACAGGCCTCGCCAGAGCTGGTTTGGACATAAAGTTTTTTTCCAAAGGCTTTTTTTCCTGCACAGTCTCTCGGCGTGTGGCCAAAGCCTTGCATCTCTTTGTGGGGAGGTGAGTTTTGAGGGATTTCTTTGTCCCACTCCAGCACTTACCCTTTGGTTTGCCAGCATCTGCAGCCATTCTAGTGGAATTAACTAAGTCTTGCATCAAGTGTGGATTTCCTGATGTTTGAATAAAAGACATTTCCTTGTGACTGAGCAATTTGATCATTAAAATTGACAATATCCAGGTTTTCTCATTTTTCTGTTAAATTTTAACCAAATCCTGCAAAAAAAACAAAAAAGGGAGAAGTTTAGCATGAAATACTTTAGATCACACGTTGGACTTGGCGATCCAGTTGTGCACAGACTGGTTTGATTCTCTGCTTTTCTTTCATTAAAAAGAATAAATAGGGCTGAGTCAAAACTTCTTCATTGAAAGACCAAGCTGCAGATTTGCCCCCAGCCACTTCATCAACCAGTTTACCACACCAGTGACTGGCAAAGGGCTGTTAGCAGCCCAGCACTGGCTGGGGATGCTGAGGACTGAGACACAGATGTTGGCCAGGCTCAGATGCTCCCATTAGCTACTGTCTCCTCTTGCCACTCTCGAGCATCAAACTGATGGGCTAAGGGGGGGTAATAATCTGAGCCAGTAGGACAGTTAGACTATTTCAATCTTGTAGGTTATTTGTGATTAATTAGTTGTGAACATACAGGAGCTATAAAATGTTCTTAGCCATGATGGGGCCTTAGTGGCAGAGACACCTTTCCAGTTGCTGATTGTCGTGGCTTGCAGGCTAAGGTCCTGCTGTGTGGCTATGGATCATAGCACAGTATTTATATTTCCTGATTTCCAAACATAACCCTGTGTGGCCTGACTCGAACAGCAGTGTAGTCATGTGTCTGAAGGTCAAGGTACCTTATTCATAAAATTAAAGATGGATGTTGTGGAAATAATGCAGAAGTCGGGGCTTTTATGTATTTCACGTTTGCAGGTTTTGAGCTTACATCCCATTTTCAAACTTAATTTAAAATTGGTTTCTTCACACAACCTTCTAGCAGCTAATTAACATGAAAACTAGCAAAAAAAAATTTGCCCAAATAAGCAATATGCATTTCTTCTGCATTTTTATTATCTGAGGAGAATGATATAAAGCCGCAATAATTACTTTTTTTGTTTTTGTACCAAGTGATCCTTTGCTGATGAGCTACAACAGCAAACTGACCTCTAAGAAGGCTTTAGCACCAGTATAGAAGCTTGGAAAGTCTAGGGTGTCAAAGTAAATGAAAGTGCTCCTAAGTAGTTGTTAATACAATCGAGCTCAGTGATTTCCAGAGGGCACTCCCGTTTCAGCGTGTCAATCACCCAGCAGCAGTAATGTAAAGCAGAACAGCTCGGGGGGAATTGGTTAGGGACTGTTGTGTCAAGAACCCCAACGCTAATCTGCAACAGTCTTGATGTTATTAGAACTACTAAGGGTCAGATTCCAATTAATCCACTGATTTAACAGTCCTCCACTGCTGTGGGTCTTGATACAATTAAGCAAGAGGAGATGGCAGGATGGATATTTCCTGGCAGTTAATGACCAGTGGCAGTACTGGAAAGGCCCTTAACCCAGCTGATCATTAACTGCTCAGAGACACAGCTTTGGAGCTCATGTTTTCTACTGTAAATCATGTATTAAAGAAATAAATCAACTACTGGTTTTTCTCCCTTTCCTCCCCTCCCCACCACTCCCATCCCACACGAGCTGCTGCTCTTGGGCTACTGTGGTAGGAACTGCCACAGGAAAATCCTGGAGTAACCAGAAGAGAGGCAGAATGTCATGGAGAATCCTGCCATCCTGAACAGCCCTACCTGCAGTGAGTGCTGGGGGCTCCGAGGGACCTGCCACTGCAGCTGGTCAGCAGAGGTTGTGTGCTGAGGCTGAATTTCAGTGCTTGGATTCAAGGCAAGAAGAATGGACCCAAGCAGCAGCAGAACCTCAATTCTCATCTTGGTCGTGTTCTGTTACTTGTTTGGTGACAATGGCTTGGCTTCCAGTGCAGAAAATCCTTCCTGTGATGACTGGAATAACAACAACAGCTTAGGAAGTCAAGAGGCTTATTTGTTACTCATCCATTACTGTGCTGTCCTTCCCTTGCAGTGACCTGATGCATACCCTGTATTGTCAGTAAAAGTTTTGAAGGCTAAAATGACCATTTAGAGTGACAACAAGGCAAATGAAGCCCTCGTGACCAGGTTGTTCAGAGGTTCTGTCCTCCGGGGAAGGAAACCAGATCGTGGCCCCTCTTCTGTCCTGGGCACATTCCTCTCAGCATCAGGAACAACTTGTGAGCTGCCCTACAGCCTCCAACACACTCCCTTCTCCAGAGATTGTCAGACGTGGCGAAAGCACCGTGTCCTGCCTGGTAATTTGTGCATATTTTTGTAGCTTGACATCTCTAGGTGTCAAACATTTTGTGTCTCACTGCTGCAGAAAGCAATGCCTTTTTGTATGCCATTCCTCAGTGTGCTTTTCATTGTACCTATGTAACAAGCCACTGACACCATCCCTTTGCTGTAGCACTGATTGTTATTCAAGATGCAGATTCCATCAACAAAAGGAGACAAATCATGCAGTGAGTGGGAAAACAAGAAGTTAAAATTTGGGTGGCATAAGTTGACTTAAGTGGAGCAACTCGAAAATACACAAGTTGAGCATTGGATCCCATTTCAGATGTATCACATCAAAGAAAAACTGAGACTCGGTAACATGGTGCTTCATCTTGTGTGCCTTCAGCCTCATCTTAAGATGGACTGACTCTGAACTAGTGCCTAGCTGAATTTCAGATTTATGGTACAGCCATTGCCATAGACTCAGTGGCAGACATAAAGGTTTTTTGCTGCCTTCTCCTCAAGACCACCTTAGTGTTGCAGTTTGACCAACTCGTTGATTGCTTGCCATAAACCAAAGCTGAAATTGCACAAGTCAATATTGAGGTATCTTTCCATTATAACATGTTGGTCAGCAACTTCATTACATACTTTTGACCCCAAAGTATTTCATCACATAAATCATAAAGCAGTATGTCATTTTTACTGTGACATTCTCTCCAGGGAAGTGAGGACTCTTTCCCACTGGCATTTACGTGTGTTGGAGCACTGAAAGGGGCTGCCCAGAAGGGTTGTAGAGGCTCCTTCTCAAGCCCTGCCTGGATGTGTTCCTGTGTGGGCTGCCCTGGGTGTCCTGCTCTGGCAGAGGGTTGGACTCGATGATCTCCAGAGGTCCCTTCCAACCCCCACCATCCTATGGTTCTGTGGTTCAGGGCAGTTTGTGCAGTAACTGCAGCTAGGCTGAAATCTGCTGCAAGGCACAACCAAAACCTTCTGTTCCATGGTGGCCAAGTACACTTCCATGTCATGTATTCCTCTCCTGTGAGAACCACGGCTAGTTACTAAGTCAAAAGCCAATCATAATACACAAAGGGCAGCAGTTTACAGACATGGCAATATGACACCTATAGGGTTTTTGTTGTCAGCTTGGGTTAGTTTGCTTAATGTTATACGCAGCAGAAAAGAGGAAGGCAAAGAAAGAAGAAACATGAGAACTGTTTTGTCTCATTTCTACTCAGTCAAAGCACTTCCTGCTTACAGAGTTGGTGGTACCCAGTATTAGGCTGGTTATCATGCATGTCTTTTACAGCGTAAGGTAGGAACAGATTTCAGAAGCTGAGAAATGCCTTTGTGGAATGGAGAGAAAAAGTGGAGGAGCCGAATGATTCAGCTGCTAAAGCCTAGTTGCGCTTCCTGTCCATCACCTCATCATGGCCAATCATTAACACCAACTTCAAAGGAATCATAAGGGGTGCATAGAAGAAGTCACACAAACATCTCATAAAACAAAATTTATCTTTAATTTGTAAGTGTCAACAGCAGTACAAAAGATGGAGTGATGGTGAATAGATTAAGGGTAGAGAGGACAGTCTTGAGGTAAATGAGCATAAATAGGCAGTCTTATAGACACTCCCCTGAGGGGTCTAAACCCCTGTCATGGCATATACTGTATCACCCAAGGATGACATGTTTAACATATCAGGAAAGCACCTTGTGCAAAAAAAAAAAATCAAAAATAAAATCCCCCCCACCCGAAACATGTAGGTAAGGTGCCAATGTACACCAGAACATACTGTATATGGACAGTGTCTTTCAATTTTGTCTTTTCCATTAATAACTGAGGCAGAGGAGGAGAAGACTCTTAAAAGTACCACTGAAAGATTATTTAATATTTAATTTACCTCACGTCAATACTGCACAACAAAATCCAAGAAGTCTGTTTATGCAATGAAGCAGAGCTAAGAATAACTATTCTCTTTTTTAAATTGAGAACAGGTTTGTTTGTTTGTTTTTAAATCAGTATCCTTAGCAAACTTTTTTCTTTTTTGTTTTTTTGTTGGTTTTTTTTACTGTATCAAGAGGAGAGTGTGAGATGTGATGGCAACCTTTAAGTTCATTTAAAAACTTTACACTGGACTGTACAAGATTTTTTTTTTTTTTTTGATAAACTATTTACATTTTCAGACTTTAAAACATATTCAAAGCAGCAATAGACACTAGTTTTTCTTCTAAACGCCCAAATCATTACCGGCCATGGGCCCAGGTAGGTACCTGCACTGTATATAGAATTTCTACAAAGAAAACCTGCCCATGGAGTCAGCCAGTGGGTGTCCAACGAGCAGCCCTCCCCGCTAAGAGCTGCACCCACAGTGTTGCTATAGGAATCAAAGCATAGTACCTTGACCAGAGAGTCTCAGTTGTCCCAACAGCTCTACACAAACTTTACAATTGGAAACAGCAGCTAGCATGTCAGTCCAGCATGTCAGTGAATTGTGCTGATTAAATTAACATAGAGTACAATCTCACAATATACATCACAAACAAATTACAATGTCAGGAAATAAGAGTTACAGTAAGATAAGTTATGTAGTAACAGCTTATAAGCTTGTCTTAATGTAATAAAAAAATTTTTACATGGGAAATACAATAATGAATGAACATAAATGCTAAGCATTCTAGTTTGCTACAAGCTGAAGAAGGGTACGAGAAAAAAAAAACAAAACAACAAAACCTTTGCTTTCTAGAAAGCAAAACACAAATGACGAAGGAAGACAAACGGAGAATGCACACTAGCAGGTCTGCAATGTGCAGCATACAAACAGTTAAATATTTGCACATTCCCCATACTCCAAGAGCACCAAGGACCTCACTTGTGGTTTTTAGAAAGCGGAAATTACAAAGCAAGCCATGTCACTAAGTTGCTTTATAGCTTTCATATTGCCATAAATACCAATTTGATAAGTTCTCCTTCAGCCCAGTTCACCCACCCCCAGTCCACCCCAGCGTGTGAAATCTCAGAATACTTCTTTGTCACCATTTTTGACAAATCTGGTAGTTAAAAAAGGACAATGAATTAAAATGAAATATATTTGCATATACATTTTGTTTTCTTTCTGTAGCAGGACATTACAGTATATAAAATATGTAGTTTGATCTGAGAAAAATCAAAGATATTAATGGGTTATCTAAAAAAAAAAAAGTTTTGGAGGAAGTTTTTTTTTTAAAAGGAAGAAGAACATGTTTTGTAAAAGATCAAATGAGGTCATATAGTATCATTCTTCCAAGAGAACATGCTTAAGTGCCAACTGGAATCTTAAAAAGCGTGCAAAGCCCCCAAGGGCCAGGCCCCTTTCTGATCAAACGTGAAGCACCCTATGACAGCTCTGCTGGCTGCTCCTCCAGCTCTCTGCCCTGGCAGTGAGCTCAAACCTCCCTGCTCCTCATGGCCCCCCGGCACTGCCAACGTGCTCGGGGTCAAGCAGGAGAGCGGTGTTCTGCAGGGGAAGGATCAAGGTCTTAATCTAGCAGTCTGTTTTGAAACGATTTAGAAATGCCACGCCTGTGATGTGAGCACCAGGCCAGAGGGGAAAGGCAGCCCAGGCAGAGGACTGGGGTGTATCACGGGGTGGTTGTGAGTGCTGGAGCAGAGCTGCCCACCGCTGTGCGCCGTGCTGGGGGCTCAGCTAGCTGCCTAATGCTGCTCTTTGTCCTGCACTCCCATCCTGCAGCATCCCCTCTTTTGCCCTCCCCCTGCCTCCTGCTGCACCTGAGAACGCTGATGCAGGAGCAGTTCTCAGCAGGCTCTGCAGGCCGAGGGGATGCCCAAGCAGGCAGAGTGGTATGGGCTGCTTCTCAGAGTCACTCCCCTGTCAACCTGCACCCCAGAAAGCAGTTCTGTCTCCAGCAAGACTTTCACCTTCTGTTTTTGTGAAATACCAACTATTCTAGCTAGCGCCAGAGCGGTTTGAGAGTGTTCTTCTCTTGAAAACAAGTATTTTTCAATTTTCCAAAAAGAAAATATATCGTTTCTGTTAATTAAATAAACTGTTCACAGAGAAAATAGCATTACTATCTTTGTGCATTACCTGAATGGAGTTGTTGGGCTTTTTTCAGAGTTACTAAGGGGGGCTCAAACATAATGCTTAAAAAAAGCAATTCCACAAGTCCTGTTTGTGTGTTGCGTGAACAGTTTTCCCTGGCATTATGACAAGAAATGATTTCATGAATGTAGAAAACAAAAGTTTTATCTTAAGTCTTGTCTGTGTCGTGAGGGCCGTCTGAGTCATGACAATCTTTCCAGGGACAGGATTTTGACTCCCAAATGCCATTCTTAAGAAGTGAAATACCAGTTTTCCTTGGATTCAGAAGACTGACTGTGTTTCCTATCAAATGTATGGGAAATTTGGTATGGCTAATAGATCAACTTTCTGAAAAAGGAGAAAGATCTCTGTCTGTGGAAATGCTGTTAGCAAAACCCAGTGGGAGCACAAGTGAGGCTTCTTGCTGTCCCAGCTGCATGTCCACAATACTGTGCTCACACTGCGGGTGTAAAGTCAGCATCTACATGAGGTACAGTGACTTGTCAGCATTTAATATGGACCAACATACACTGATATAGAACAAAAGTAAATACATAACTTATACTTCACTAAGTATCCATGAACAAAAAATAAAATTCTATTTCCTATGTTATATTTACACAATTTAAAAAAAAATCTAAAATGAGATGGTAAATTCATCAAATACTTTGTTTTGAGCTCCAATTAATAAAGTCAAAATGTTGGGTTTTATCCTTATGATTGTCCTTAATTTCTACTGACATTTTAGAGCCCGTGTCGGCTAATAAATAGACTACAATGCTCATGTGCACAATCCAGATTCAAATCCGTTCCTCCCGCTGCCCCAGCCAATCCATGCTGTCTCACCAGCTGGCCACTTCTCAGCAGCCAGGCAGTGTGACGAACCCAGAGCATCAGCACTGAGGCAGGGCTGGAGCTAAAACAAAGTGTTCATACATACATGTATTTTGCATAAATAAATGAAATAACAAGACATAAAAATGACTCAAATCCGGCAACTGTGAGGCAGGCCCACACGAGTCGAAACAGATGACTTTTGTTCATGTAGTTTTCGTACAACAGTTTCACATTAGTCAGAAGTGATAAAAAATACCATTTATATCCAGTGCTTATAACACTTACGAAACAACATCTGTGAGTGTGTGTTTTTTTTTGTACTACGAGCAAAATCAAGTTTCAGTCCTAAAGAACAGTCCTTTGTTCTCCACAAGCCTGCAGAATATTATTTTGGCATGGTCATAAAATTAAAAAAAAAATAAAAATTAACCAACTAAACTAAATGTTTGCCTTTGTGCAAAAAAATAATTACATAAAATACAATGCTAGCAATACAGCATTCTACCTATGCAACAAAACCAGAAAGAAAGGAGCAAGAGAGAAAGAAAGTGATGTGGGGGGAGGGAGAGATACTTATAACTGGAGAATTATGTAAGACATTAATAAATAGTAATATTATT
Organism: Corythornis vintsioides; assembly: GCA_025447755.1. Lineage (NCBI taxonomy): Eukaryota > Metazoa > Chordata > Aves > Coraciiformes > Alcedinidae > Corythornis > Corythornis vintsioides. Next base: position 10,134 of record JAOEGS010011191.1, on the reverse strand, counting down.
ATTTTTTTTTTAGGAAATAATAGCATCCTCCCCCCAGTCTGAGTTGAATGTATTAAAACCAGTTAAAATTCCCAAGCAATTCTAAGAACAAAAACCACTTTCTATCAGTACCTTAGCCAGCTTAAAGAGGGCGCTCACCAGCTAACGACACAGCATATGCCTTTAAAGTCTTGGCTAGACCAGTTTATTGCTTATTAGACATGGACTCAGAACACACTTAAATAAATATTAAAAATACAGCAATTTGTTCCAAATTACAAAATGGTCAGAGAAATTTGACCATCGTGTTTCTATGCCATTATCTTTATAAATTGTCCTGTAAATTGAACAATATTCTCTGTCTCGGGGGTTGTTCTCGCACGTTGGAAGGGATTCCTACAGTGGCTGTCCCTGCCCAGGCTGGCAGCAGGGGGTGAACGCTGCCCCCGAGCCAGCACCTTCCCATGGCACCTGGCTGAGCTCCTGCAGGATGCATGGCACAAGGGGAGCCAGCAGCAGCTCTGCTTTGATGGTCTGGGCACTAAACAGAGCCCGTTCAGCTCTGTGAGAATATTCCCACTGCTTGCAAGGAGCTGCTCTAGGCCACTCGTCCCTCTCAGCCCGCGTCTGCATTTGCCACCAGTGTGCTGCACATGGCCAATTGCAAAGGAAAGCTGAGGGAGCTGAGGAGCTTCAGCACGTGTATTCATCAGGCCATGGGATCTGCATATATACAGTGATGTATTTGTGAACTGGAGTGGAGTGTGAGGGAAAAAAATAAAGGCAATTTCTTCTCTGTCACTGAAAGGTAGTAAGTTCACAATCTTTGAATCTCTCTCATATATTTCCCAGAATTTTCTCTTAGCAATTGCATTGTTTCTAGTAGTAATACCAATAAAAACTTTAGTTTCTATAGCACCTTGCATCCAAAGATCCCAAAGCACTTGACAGGCATTCATCAAGACCTGGCTCACATTCCCACGTGACTAATATTCAGTAAATATTTTGGATGCACCATTTTCCCAGCTTTGCAAGTCAGATATTTGTGTGGCCTTCCCTCCCCCACTAGGAGGCTCACATATAAATCACTGCATAAATACTTCAGGTAGCAAACAGTTCCTTCAGGTGACAACAGGAACATGACGTACAGAGCCATGGTTCACTGCAGGATTCTACAGGCCCTAAAAGCTCATCAGTGCAGTTTGGACTTTAATTCTGCCTTTGCTGTCTAAGTACAGAGCTTTATAACTATAAACACATTTTTTTTAGGAATATTTGTACTGTATGTACATATAAAAGTACTCACTTTATTTTGTATTGCATATAGCAGAGTGTTTCCAAGTGCTCCTTGAACATACAATGCTACAGGAACAACTGAATTTCTCATTCATAAATATCACGTTCATTTTTAGTAGCAGGTTCACTTTTATTTTCACATACCTGTGTAATTTGTGAGAGAAGAAAAAAGGGGCTCTTTAAAATATCTGTAAGGACTGGTAAGTGTAATGCCACCAACAGTACTTTAAAAAATAAATATTAAGTATTTGGACCCTTGACATTCTGGAATGAATAAATTATTTAAGAGAAAATGTGTTAAGACTGAATGCAAGGGTGAAAAGCAAAGGGGTAGAGAATGTCATCAGAGGTGGCCTCACACTGCTAAGACAGGCCCGTCTATAGCTGGTGATCGCTCTTTTGTGCTTACTTCAAATTTCACACTAATGGCACATCAAGAGGCAAAAGCAATTGGGCACATGCACTATGGCAACCATGTTCACTAACTTAAGAATATCCTGTCTCCAGATTCCTGAGTACTTTCCCATATTCTGGAAAAAAAAATTAGGTTTTCTATATATATTTTTTTAAGATGCCAAAGGATTGTCTAAGACTTTACAGTGTCTCCTTTAAGACTTTTTTTTTTTAATGTTAAGATTCAAAAGTTATGAAAAGTTTGGCACATCAGAAATTCAGCTATACATATGGAAAAAAATGGAATTCAGAGACTATTAGTTAAAGACGAGCTATGATGCACAGATGTGCACACTTGTGGACTTGTTCTGTTTCACAATATGAAATCTGCAGTTTTTTTTGTTTTCTAAAATAATCCAGAATAAAAACACATTCACAACCTGTAGGCTGGCACAGCATACCTGAGTGAGAATGTAGAACCCCCATCTAAAACAGTAACTTAAACCTTTATCAGCATCCAAACGGAAAAAGACAAAAGGTAAGACTTGTAAGACAGCTATTGATTCATATAAGTTTTCAAGTCCTGATGTCTGATATTTAATATATGTCTTCCTCTAAATTAAAAAACAAAATAAAACAAAAAAAAAAACCCAAGTTCATGAAAAATTAGGGAAACAATCTGTCTCACACATTAAGAAACATTTAAGACCATTCTGCTGATGTAACTGTAGGAGCCACACATGCATGCAGGCTCTTTAAGAACTTTTGTTCAAAAAAAACCCCAAAAAAACCCACAAGTCTGAGTACTTTAATTCTGTGAACACTCCTCAGTTGGCACTGACTGCCTCATGGGCTTCGTTTTCACTGCTATAGTCTGATTTGGGCTCATCCTCATAGTCCTCGTACATCTCCATTTCGTCTTCGCCGTTGATCATGTCGTTCCCGGCCAGGCTGCCGCTGTCCGCCTTCATCCCGTAGGTGCTCTGGATGACAGGGATGCTGGGCTCCGGGCTGGCCGAGGTGCTGGAGCAGTCAGAGGTCATCTGAGGTGAGGGCGTGGTAGTTGCCATGGTAATAGCACCGGGATAGACAACCCCCGTTCCCGTGGTGATTGGAATTTGAGGCTGTTGTCTGGAAGGGAAACAGAGGGAGGGTGATTCCCTGTGTGCGGAGGGGACTCCTCTGGCAGCGCAGAGGCTGGGGGGGTTTCCTGGGAAGGCTGTGTGCCTCCCTCTGGGGTCCACACTCCGGTCCCACACACACACTAGTGCTGCATCTCGACTGCCCCAGTGCTGTGAGTAGCCACCAGGCATTGATTCTTTCATCTAGATCCTGGTTATTGGAAGCACGCTGAGAACTTGCACTCGGACAGTGTTTGGTGCCCAGCTGCTACTGTTGGCATCATCCATCCAAACTCCAGATCCTCCACACTCCTGACAAGAGCTTCTGGGAGTGAGGGGACCTCAGATTGCCTGTGAGCATCTCAACTGGCAGAGAGGTGCCCAAGTGGCATTGGCTGACTGTAAGGCTGGAATTTACTATTAAGTGCTAGCTAGACTCCTGTAGCACTTAGAAATACTTCTGATATTTCATTGCTGGCTTTTAATTTTTATTTAAACCCACAAGCAGAATGCCTTTTTTTTTTTTTTTTTTTTCTCCAGGATATAATGTGTAATTCTGAGTTTTTGAAACAAAGTACTTAAAAAAAAAGAACAAATGCTCTTTTTTCCCTGGTAATGGACAGTCTACAGAAATGAAGACTTCCTCCTGAGGCCTCAATGTCAGATCCCATTTTGACAATGCAAACACATGGGAAGACTCATTTTAGGGTGCACTACCTGTGCTTTTGACACATCTTACCTTCTCATATCTAACTCTGTGCTCTGGAATGTGCTTCTTTTCACATGTGCATATAGGAGCAATACCCCCCTTGAACTAAACCAGCCTTCTGTAAGTGCCACTCAAGAAGCTCCACACCAGCTCTGCTGTGAGCAGAGTCTGACTGAGGGATGCCATGTCTCTTCTTACAGGGATGTATGGATATTCTAATGCTCTGCTGAATAAAGGTCAGGTTACTGAACCCATCCCACAGTCAAGCCCTTATTGGCTACAAATTCATTAAATCTACTTCTTACATTTGGGTTAATTAACTAATAACATTCTTTGTACATTAAAATACTCATACAACTATTCTCATATTATTTCTGCATCATTACCTTTAGTAAAGCTAAGAGAAAATGAAGGGCTATATCTTGTCTGAAGGAAGAGAATCCCCATTGTACTTTGGTCCTGGGGGATATTCATTCAGTGTTACATCTAAAGAATGAATATCCCCCAGGACCAGAAATTCCTCAATTTCCTGAAAGAAGCTGGTTTAGTATTGACTAGTTATTGAACATACATGCCTATTTGCATAATCTATTTAAATAATGATATCTTTTCATCTGTTCCAATCCTTCTTTAAAGCAATATTGACCAAATATTAGAGAACTATTATATAATTTTTTCAGGGGAAGCAATGTCAGATGTGTTTGAAGGGTCTAATGAATCCATAACTTCTTGACCACTGTGTCATTCTGTGCTAAAATTCAGAAGGATATTCCACAAACCAGTCTCACAAATCCTTAATCATTGGCTAAATCAATACAGAAAATAATCTAAAGCTTTTTTACAAGCCCCTGCATGTCGAGTCTACTGTTCATTGATCAAACCCTAATTTTGATAAATATCACTTACTGGGAAAGAAAAGTCCTTCATGTTTGTGACCCAGTAGAGACAGTTAAACAATGAACACTGTGTGAGATAGGATGAAAAGAGCAGGTAGGATGTCAGTGCTTGTGCTGCCCAGCTCTGAGCACCTCTGCACTGCTGAAGGAATTCCAACAGCTGCTGGCTAAGTGTGGTACACCTGGCTAGCAGCGAGCAAAAACATCACAGTAATTCATTTGGCACAGTCATTATGCTCCTGTTTGCAAATGATGATTTGCAGATGATTTACAAACAGCTAGGGATTTTTCACTAAATTTTCACTTTTTAAATGGTCTGATAAATGTTCTGTGAAAACAATTTTCAGCCAATGTATTTGCCTGCGAGTGATTTTCGGCAAACATCATTCGATAGTGTATCCAGAAAATTGAACACCTACCTCACATGGGAACATTTCTAGCATTGAATGCTGTTGGGAGTATAAGCCATGACTGCTAAAAACCCACACATATCTCCCCCAGACCTTTCAGACACAGCAAATGCTCTCATTAATGACTGTTTCCACACAGCAAAGGAAAAAGGAACCCACACATGGTCACAGCAAAATTCTACACAGTTGTCAGCAGGCCTTACACACTTCATTCTCTTTCATCTGCTCATCTAACAAGTGCTGGTACTAGTCTCCCTGCTATTTCTTAGCATGAAAACAAAACAAAACCAAACCCAACAGAAAACAAAGCATCCTGAGTCATTCATCAAAGAACACCAGTGTTACAGCCAAATGATTTTTTGAGAAAAGCAGTTTTTACAACTCTTCTAATAAGAGCTGTCTAATCTACCCAAAGAATAACTGAGTGCAAGCTGCTCTCATGTTATAGACAACACTATGTTGTAAGTGAATATCTAACTCACACTTGAGCCCTGTTATTATTTAGAGCTGTCACATTAGTGATTTTTTTAGGTGAATTCTGCTCAGGTTGCTGCATTACATCACAGAAAGATTAAGATACATTAAGATACCACAACAATATTGATGGCACATGTAACTGGAGATCAGTGTTATCATTTTCTAAGTAATAAAGTTTTATAGGATGGGGAAGGGGGAAGAAATCAGAGCACTTATTTCAATTCTAACCACTGTCCCTGAATGGGAGAGTTGGAGTTTAACCTGCCACTCTGGCCATTAAGTTTTCTTTTCTTTGCAGTTCTTTAAAAGCACTCATGTTAATGTCACAACATTAAATGTCACATGTTTAATCCTAGAGTTTTGCTTATCCTAGGACCTTGAAGTGATAAGATAGCACCAGACTTTCCTGAAAGCTACAGGTTACAATGCAGCTCAGTTGCAGATGTTTTCTGCCTGGTGAAGGTTTCCAGAACCCAGCATCAACCTTCCTGGCTCTTCAGCTGTGTGAGGAACAGGGACACATGGCTACGTCCCCTGGCTTCAAACCACTCCTGTCTCCACCATGTCCTCTCCCCAGAGAATTCCTAAAGTGGCCAGTTACTGCCAGTCTCTTGCCTTGGCCCTGCCAGCTTTGCTATCAGCACTGTCTGCTCTGGGGCCAAAGGCAAAAGGAGGCAACGTGAACATTCTTAGACCAACTGACGTGCATACAAGTCTGGGGCATTCATGTTCTTGGGATTTTCCTGGAGAACATTCCACTTTTGCCTTTTGCAAAACCAGCTAAACATTTAAATTGGCAAATTACCATTGTTTTCCAATCCCTTCCCAACCATTTTCTGACAGCTCTGGAAACGACTGGAGCAAAATCGATTGCATGAAGGCAAATGGTTGTATGCTCCACACCCCTGAAATGTGCATTCCCAGAAGGAACAGCATAACAGTAAATCTCACAAAAGCACCCATTGTGTACTCACTTGAAGCTGAAGCTACAGGAGTATAATATTACAGCCTTATTGCAAACCATAGTCTAGCAACGTTCATACTGTGTGTGTGCAGGAGTTATAAACACTATAAAAGCTTTGTTCTAAACTTCTTACACTGGTAGGACTCACAAAAAACTTACTGCTTGCATCATTTTGCAGCTAAATATATATACCATGTACTGAGTGTGTTAGACTGTAAAAATGACTGCAAATTTCATTATTTGTGTAAGACAAGGCAACAAAAGGCAGACCTGTAACTGAAACTGTCTGAATGTATGGTTTCTATGTGGTTCATCTGCTACTTCCCATTTATTTATGCATTTCAAACAAAGCACTGTAGAAGAGAAATGGTAAATCACTTGAAGTCTGCTCAGGGATTAACTTATGCTGAAGTTATCATCCATGACTTCCCATTAACAATTTTATTATTAAAAATAACCATTCTCTGAAAGCCAAAGCTGCCTTCAGGTTGTGCTTCCACTAGATTAAACCCAGAAATTTTAAAATATACTCTGCATTAAGCATGAATTATTTTTGTATGTTATCTGCCTCATTTTGGACACAATTCATTCAGGTAGGGATGCAACAGAAGCTCTAGGCACGTTTTAAATGCTACTCTGTTCTTTAAAATACTTGCCAGTTCCTATAGTTTGTATCCTGAGAGTCTCCACACAACTTCTGTTCACCCTGCTGAGGTTTATTGATGGCAATTCTTGCCATTTTGGCATATACCTTCCCAACTTAATTGGCGCAGTTTCTTTTGTTTTTAAAAAAGAAAGGAAGAAAGAAAAAACAGCAAAACTTAAAGAAGCACATTTCACCAAAGTCTGTTTTGTACTTGTGTATTCTATCTTACATTGAAATATTAAAATTCCAGCCTAAAAAACACACTTGTCTCCTGCTTCATTCTGAAAAGGACACTGCATCTCATCTCTCATGTCTGCAGTTCTGAAGGACAGCCTATGCTGCTTGTCCCATCAAACCAGTGGAAAATGTATGAGATCAGTTGGGAAAAGTGTGCCAGCTGATGATATTTACCTTAAACACAAGGAAGAGTAAATTTAAGTAGTTGATGGGCTCAATTACTGTGTTTCATTTAATTATTATTTGACTTGCATGAAATATTGCTTTTAATTACTCAGTAAACTAAAGGTAATTCCTTCTGGGGCAGTCCCCACATTGTTATATAAATGCACAGGGGTATGGTGAAGTGGACTTAACATAAATATGAATTAGAAACAATTCTTTCAAGACAATGATGCTATTCTGCTCTTTGTGATCATACTGTTTGATATATGAGGAAGGTGTCACATTTAGTTTGCACCAGCAGTTTAACTTTGAATGGGTTTTGTTATATTTAAAAATAAAATAAAAATCCCAAGATCAGTTTTTAAGTAGGTTTAGAAGTATCTAACATCCATCTCCATCCTGACCTCTATATTTAGCCACCACTTCCAAAGTGTAAAATGCTTAATATTGTTTGGAGTTAGCCAACAATTCTGAAATGGTTCAGAGTGCTGTCCTGGCATTTTGTGTGCCTTTCTAGATGTGACTTGGTCTGTCAATCTGCTTTGGATGACATAAGCTAGAGTTTCATTCCCTCAATCTGAATATAATTTGTGATTTGTTGTATAAATTCAGATTTCTGTTTAGAGTTCAGGGTACAATTTTGATGGAAGCCTATTAGTAAACAATTTCCCTTAGAGTGCAGAATAAAAAACAATGTCAGAACTATAGACTGGAAGGCTATTTCAAGATATCAAAACCACTTCTATTTACTGATTGAAGAAAGAGCCCACATTGTTGCAGGCTGTACCACAAAATAATTGACTGCAACAGGAGTTCTGCATCCCAAGCCAAAAATGAGGGCACATAATCGACGTCAAGGTCAATTATCTGGCAGTGAAGTACCCAACAAAGGGAGACTATTGTGATTCAAGAAATAAGCAGAACATTGTGAATTTGGAAAGGCTGGCACTGGAGATAGCTTTGAGAAGCTTTGTAAACCACCAGAAACATTGTGTTAGAGCACTGAGCATCACGGATTAATTCATAAAAAAACCCCAAACAAAGCAACAAAAAACCAGAAGAGAGAAATCAGTTATGGTGCAGTTGTTTCACTGGACTTCTGTTATCTTTAGATCTTTCAAGTGCTGCTTTCTCTGCTGAAGTCTAGAGGAAATACTGTTAAAAATCACACTGTGCTGGGATCTTTTTGAGGCATATATTCCGAGTTGTAAATCTACCCAGTCTGTCTATACATTACTTGAAATACTCATCCTAAAAGATTTATTTAAAAAATAGATTTTTTTCCACAGTTCTGTGTATAACAAAATTCCTAACAGGCTCATGCTATGAAATCATTCATTTGTGTGTTCCTGGTGTAACTGCTTTTACTTCCACCCCTTTTCCCCTCTCCTGAGTCCTTATTCTACCAGGAAATAATCTTTTGTGCTTTCCTCTCTGTTCTTGTCTTAATTTAGGAACTGATCAGGGAGTTGTTACCAACACAAATGGATTAGCTTCCTGAGAACTCTCAAAAGACACGATTCAAACTTTTCAGGCTAATGGGAAACAACACCTTCTGACTTAAAGAATTCCACAATCAGTTTCATAATCAGCACTCAGTGGCAAACTTGATATTGCATGAAATATCACAGAGCCACGAGGATGCTGAAGGGAGTGGAACATCTCTCTGCTGAGGAAAGGCTGAGAGAGTTGGGGCTCTTTAGCCTGGAGAAGAGGAGACTGAGGAGGGAGCTCAGCAGTGTCTATCAATATGTTCAGGGTGAGTGTAGGGAGGATGGAGCCAGACTCTGCTCAGTGATGCCCGATGCCAGGACAAGGGGCAATGGGTGGAAGCTGAGGCATAGGAAGCTCCATGAAGGGTGTGTGAGGGTGACAGAGAACGTTGGACCAGGCTGCCCAGGGGGGTTGTGGAGTCTCCCTCTCTGGAGACATTCCAAACCCACCTGGATCTGTTCCTGTGGGATCTGCTCTGGGTGACCCTGCTCTGGTAGGGGGTTGGACTAGACCACAGAGCCACACAGAATCACAGCATGGCAGGGGCCGGAAGGGTCACGGAATCCCTGCCCCGCTGTCATTCTGCGATCTACGATTCCACACCGCCTGTCGGCTTCCAGCCCCCACCTCCCGAACTCAGCGGTGAGCCAGCAGAGCGCGGAGTGGTTCTGAAGCAGCACGCTGTGTCTCCGAGAGCAGCCCCAGAGCAGCACTCACCCCACGGTGAAGAACTGCCGCATCTCCTGCCGCCGGGAGCGCATCAGCTGCTTGTACTCGCCGATGCGCAGCTTCTTGCCGTCCACGATGCAGGTGCGCTTGGGCCGCGGCTTGTACTTGTAGTTGGGGTACTTCTCTAGGTGGATCTTGCTTAGCCGGGCCTGCTCTTCGTAGTAAGGTTGTTTCTCCTGGTTTGACATGGACTTCCAGCGAGACCCTGTGAACACAAACGGCCTGTGAGGACTGGGGTGCAGCAGGAGTAGCTTTGCACACCTTGCCACCGCCTCCTCGCGTTAATAAATGCTTTTTCAAGATGTTTGTTCAACTGATGAGAACTGACATAAGCCAGCGCACAGAAGGGGATGTGGAACCCAAGACACCTTAAAAGAACCTTGATTTTCAGAGCTCTGGAACAGGCTGCCCAGGGAGGTTGTGGAATCTCCTGCTCTGGAGACATTCCAGACCCACCTGGACCTGTTCCTGGGTGACTTGGTCTGGGTGATCCTGCTCAGGCAGGGGGGTTGGACTAGATGATCTTCTAGCTCCCTTCCAGCCCCTGACACTCTGTGATTGTGGCAAATCAAACATAGGTAAACCCCTATTAAAAGGGTGCACTTGCAGTCAATAGCT
>JAOEGS010011190.1:48216-95017 GCA_025447755.1 Corythornis vintsioides | reverse complement strand
AAGGTCTTCATTTGAGGGGACATCAAATTCCAGGGGTCCACACCCCTTGAGTGAGGGCAATGATGGAGTGGGGGGGGGTGGAGGAAGAATCAAATTTTGAATAAAATTTTGGAACCTATAATAGATTTTTACAATAAGCCTACTTTAGATATGATCTATCTTACTAATAACCTCTAAAGTGTGAGTTTCACTATCTCATACGAGTGCAGAAGTATGATACTATGGGTAAAATACACAATGAAATAATGTGTTTTCCCATCGTATCTTCACCAGGTTAATTTGAGGCTGTCATGACTCCAGCTCAGCCCCACTGTATGCTTAAAGTCAGGTGAACTCTAGAATTGAATCACACCAAGAGGATGCATTAGTGGCTAGACAGCACCTCCATGGCAGTGTCAGATGGACTGAATGTAAACCCAGGGTAAAGGTATCTTAGATGTAGCAATCCCTTCACGTTCTGTCGCTATAAAATACTTCCCTGCAAAAGACACAATTACTTTGGGGTAAAAACTCCAATCACTCCACCCAAAAGCTTTCTTTGTTCTCATTCTAGGCTTTCCAGAAATGTATTTTTCTAGGTGAAGGATTGGTTGCTTTTTATTTCTTTCTAATTTAATTAGAAAAGAATGCCAAGCTGAATTGCATCAATGTCCTGGTTGGGCTCAGGTTTATTATCACCAGCAGCTGCTGGGCCAAGCAGCTGGAGAGGCCACAGCTGAGATGAAGAACCCAACCAGCTAAGGGGATGTTTGAAACTGTGCTGATGTCATGTCCTCTATGTAAGAGGGGTGGCTGGAAGTTGGTTCAATGTGTGTCTTAAACTGGGGGCTGGAGCAGAGAAAGTGGCATCTTGAGTACAGGTAGGTAGAGCCTTGTGGTTTTTATTACTTGCTTGGTGTATTATTTCATTAACACTGTTATTTTCTCTTTTATGTTGTTTTATTAAGCTGTCCTTATTTTAACCTGCAGGGTCTCACATTTTTTTCTTCCTCCTGACTCTCCTTCCCATCCCATGGGAGGGAGTGTGAAGGGTGGGAAGCAGTGGGTGAGCATCTGTGTGATGGTTAGCTGCTGACAGAGGTCAGACCATGCCTATTAAGCAAACAGATTGTTGCTTTCATAATTATTTTCCTGGTTGTCATAATTTTGTCCTACATTAATCTTATGCTGTTATTGCTTTGTGTTTTTAGTTGAGAAGTTGTTTGTTCTCTGTTTATCTGTCGCTGTACTGTAAATGTAACAGAAGTGTTATCTGGAGAGGGCAACTTCTTTGGTGTAGGTGTAAACACCTACATGCCATTAAAACAGAGCCCCGGTGACTAAGCAGGGCAGCTTAGACCTGAGACTAAGGTGCATAGACTGTAACTCTCCCATGTAAGGACTGTTTGTTTTTTTATTCTGCATTTTTACAGCATAGTATTTGACATCTAATCCTGAAAGGCATCAACTGCTAGGAATTATAATATTATATGAAGCCTTTATGATTAATTCTGAAAGTGGATGCCCTTTCACTTCTTTTTGGACAGTAAAGTATCCCCAACATTTATTATCTATTTTAAAGGAAGACTTGACAATAGTGAGAACAACAGTTTATTGGCCAATTTCTCAGCCGAGAACTTGCGTTTCTGATACAATAATAGTTCAGAACTATATCCTCTGGATGTTTAACTTGCATGTTTAACTCATGGCATTTAGTTTAGCCCCAAACAGGAAGATCATTTGAGGTTTATTTAAACTGCAGACAGTTCTTCAGTGTCACCTAATGCTGAAATCCACTGACATCAAAAGTAAGTAAATGTAAATTGGTGGTGGATTTGAAGTAAAAACCCCCAGAGGCCCCAAAATGAACAGCTGTGACAGTCACTCATGTGCATCTAAAATCCTCATTGTATGTAGGGATTGCTGTGGCTCAGAGTTTCAGAGGTTAGGTTTATGTCTATTCTCATTTTCTCTCTCTTTTCTTTTCCAGTTTCTTTTTGCACTAATGAAACAAACATCAACAAACACCCTTTTAGCACCTACACAGGAATAATGCAGAAATGAGGTAGAAAGGACAGCCAGGGCAAAGAGCAACCCCCTTAATCTGAGAATGGGTTCAGCCCATGTCCAGATTATACATCTTTCCATCTCTAGGAAACCCAAACCAAACCCAAAGTGGCTTGCTGTGGCCAGAAAATAATCCAAACAATATTAGAAGCTCAGAACAGGCACTGAAATTGTTTATACTGAATCAACTCTCAAGTAAGTAAAATAGATTGAAAGGATCCCCCCTTCCTGTAAAACAGAGAGTAGGATTGCAGCACAATCTTTATCTCAATAAAACCTTGACTATTCAGCTGAAAAATAACATCCCTGAAATACATTGACAGGCTACATTCCTGTGATGATGGCTGGTGGGAGGGTTTTTTAAAGGCCTCTTTTATGAGCTACTCTTAGATATTTTTTTCCTCATTTCCCCATCTCAGTTTTACACACATGTTATGTGAAAGTGGATTAAGTCTTTATGGGGAACATATTGATGGGCTACAGCCAAGCACAAACTCCTTGAGTTGTACTTCAAGGACATATTTAATTCAAAATGTTGTGAATTTTGGAACAAACTTATTTAAAAATCTGTCATATTTCAGTGAAAGAACAGAAAAATATATGTCAAAATATTTTGACTGACCATAATAACAACTGTTACAGGAGAGGTAGTGTAAACTGAATTTAACACTAACCTGCAGCATCAGAGTTTTTACTAATCTTTGAGAAAACACTAGTGATGTAGGAAACTGCACATGGGGGCTTGATTCTCCCTTCTCAATCAACAGCTCTAGCAGTGATATGTCTGCTTGGACCAGAGCCCTTGAATGATAAACCAAGCTCTCCCTGTCTGCTGCAGATTATCAGAAGGAAAATCCAGAGGCTATCTGGGGTCTGAAACTTACATGACACGCTTTTTGTCATAGAAGTAGTGGATGTCGTGCAACGTTTTAGAGTAACTTGGCTTTTTTTTTTTTTTTCCTTTTAACCTAACACTTTAGGAAAAATCTCTATGGAGATTAAAATTCTTGAGGAAATGGATGCTAAGAGAGTAATGTTAGTTTTTAGCTCCTGAGAATTTCTCTCTGAAATCTAACTACATATATGACTATATTTGATATGCATTTACTTTAAAATAATGCAAATTAATTAAAGTTACTTTTTATTTACATAGTCATTAATCGTATTTTGATAGTCATAGTAATCAAAATATGCAGATTATTGCAGAATATCTATAAAAACATATTTTTAGTAGGATTTTTGGCAACTTTGGTATCCATTTAGTTGCTGCAAGGAATGCCCTTTCAGTGTGAACAAGAAAGGATACTCTGATAGTGTCTTCTCAGGATTGAAAAGACTGTTCAACTGAAAGCAATTTTCAGTTAATAAACCTCACTTTCTGGGTCACTCCTTCATGTGAGGCAAATGAAAGGGCACTGCTTATATTTGGCTGCTGAAATACTGCACAGCGAGCACAGGGCGAGGAGTTCATCTCATGTAGCACCTTGTTTCCAAGAAACCCAAGTGCCTCTGGTATTGCCTCAGCCACCCTGGATACTAGAGTCAAGGTCACTGTGCTGAGGCTTGCTTGGCACTGGACTATAGTTATTTGGCAAGTCAATTCAACATGTATTTCAAGTGTCTGAAAAGCAGATTCATTAATAGATAAGAGGTGAGCATCGTCTGGGCTCAGCAGTTTAGAAAAGTCTTTTAAGATACTGTTTTATTGAAAGTGTGCCTGTGAAGATCTTGGATGATTTAATTTACATTTGCATATGTATTACATGAGCATGACACATATTAAACTATTATGCCCCAGATAAATAAAGTCCCTCACCTCTGATGCTCCACTTCTCTGAGCCTCCTGCATTAATGTGCTTCAAGATGCATGGGAGAGAAGGAAAGAATCCTTTGTTCTTTAAGTGTTTATTGAACAGCACATTTTTCTGGGGTCATCACAAAGATTAGGCACAATCTGAGTAGTAAAAGCACAAACAAACCTCTTTTTGAGACAGTTCTTTTGAGACTTATCAAGGTTTCCTCTAGCATTGTCTAATTGGTGCTGCTTTCTGACAGTGTGAAACCAGGACATGGTCCTTAGCTTCTGGGGTGGTGTGGGGATGTTTCATGAGCTCTACAGTGAAAGAGTTAATAGTTTGCAACATACAGTCAGTCTTTAAAGATATGGCAAGCCAGAAATGTTTAAGAGTAGAGACAATAGAGAAGGTGAAATGTAACGCCTCTGACTTTAGCTTGCTTCTTGCTTCTGCAGTTTTCTGAAAATTCTCAAGTGAACATTTGTTATCAAATTGATTTTGTTTTGGTGTTTTTTCCCACTTTATAATGTTCTATACTTGCTAGTCAAGAACTCCACCTGGACAAGAATAGGAATATTTAACAATGATAATTTGTAACACATGGGATCTAGAAGTCAGAATGAAAACCTAGGCTTTTCACAAGGTACAAGCTTTTTCTTTCAACAGTTTAAATGTTATTGGAAAACCTCTATTAATATAAGGGTAAAGCAATAATGTATCTTACCAAATGCACAAAAGAATAGTTCTGGATCTGATTTTGTAATTTTATACACATATACTTTATAATGCTTATTAAACAGCATAGTGTGTATTTACTACAATACAGCCCCTTGCCCCCAAACAAGTGTTACTACATTGTTGTATGCAGTAGTGTTTAGCATTTCTGTAGAAACTCTTGCATACCCTGACTGTTTTGGCTGTATAATCTTAAAACTGCATGAGCATTTTTCTTTAAGATGGCTAATGCTGCCTGAGTTTTGTAAAGCGATCGATTTAATTTCCTAGCTCCCTGTCTTCAGCCTCATATCAAACCACCAGAGCACCACTAATGATGCCTTTGCCTAATTAGTGGGGCCTGTTCTAGAGTAAGCTTATCATCAAGGATGCAGTGTAATGGTGCTTGCATTTCTGCTGGGAAAATTGTTTCTGAATGTGCTGAATTCTTGTAAAGCAGTTTCTTTTTTTCCTGGCAGATTGCTTCATTTTTGTAAAAAGGTGCATTTTCATGCACATTTTTGTGTGCATAGAATCTTGCAGTTAGGAATGGCCATACACTATATTATAAAATTGCTGTTATTGTTAAAATCTAACAGTAGTATTTAAAAAAATAATAGGTTTATATTCACTATGCTGCCTATGAAAACATTAAAATCCTATTTAATTATGGCTGAACATCAGGCTGAAATAAAGCTTGACATTATACAATTTTCCACGTGGTTTATCTTTTAGGCATCATACTTAATGACACAGTTTTGGTAACAGCTGCCACTAAGCCAGTTGAAAATATCCAAAGTATATCTTCTGTTTAATGGATATTAAAATATCTGGGTCAAGTATTGCAGAATATATCCTTACAGACCCACTGTTCAGGATAATTTATCTGAACTCTGCTTGGGCTATTCTACCAAACGCAGTTACTTTGGGTTTTAGTGATTGATCAAGCTGATCCATGCATGTATTATATGGCTGAGGCATCAGACAATGAATTAATGATCCCCCAGTAAATCAAGTAGAATCACCAAGTCTGGAGATATTCCTCATACTGTGCATGACTCTGCTAAAACATGCACCAAACACCAGTACAATCTCCAGTGCCCTCTGCAGATGTAGTGATGTTCTGAAGTCATAGGACTATAATTTAGAAAAACTGTTTTGTTTTGGTTTTTTTTGTCAAAGAAACAAACATTAACTCTACTGGCCCAAGATGTTCTCTTATCTGATGCTAATAACTTTTGGCTTGCACCACAATAAGTCTCAGTTATCAAAGCTTTGCCTTGGGTTTTGCTCAAGATTGAATCATATTTCCACTAAAATAATAATTATAATCATAGTAATAACAATAATAAAGTTCTCACTTCTAGCCCACTTGAAATGGCTGGCCCTATAAAAAAAACATATTTCAGGAAAGATGAATTGTCTTTTATAATGGGATCATCTTTTATTGGTGGCTGTAGGACTCAGGAGTTTTACCTGCTGAGTGTAAATTCTGTTCCATAGTGGGAAGAAGATCAACAGGTAAAATGAGAGAGTAGAATAGCTGTCCCTGGGATACACTGATAGTGTCTTGGTGTTTATTTATTTTTGATGGCCTAAGGTGTCATTACACTTTATAAATAGGCCTTATCTTTTTTCCCTTTAAAGGCAATGCAGTGTAGAAGAGTAGGTATTTTGTTTATTGAGCCCCTGTAATTACACATGTGGGTTTCTGAGTGTGTGAGTTTACAAATGCTGCAGAGATAACCAGTTTTTGAGAACACATCACTGAGGAACCAATGTGCCCATTTGAAATACTGCAGGTGTTATAAATGGAGGTGAGAATAGTGGCATTTTTAGATAACTTCCCATTGCAGAGCCATCTCCCACCCTGGAATGATTCTAAAGCACATTTTGCTCTAAAATAAAGGGTGGTATTTATTTTACTATGAAGTTAAATTAAAAGTTGGTTCTTCAGCATAGATCAGAGCAGAAAAATAGATGTGGTAAATTAGTATACATACAGGATTTTGGTAAACAAATGAAATGGCCTGTCAGTGGTTGATTGTGGTCATTCATTCACATCTTTTACTATTCACTAGGCACTAACAATGTGCTCAGGGCTGTGCAAAATGTGATTGCTGCCTACTCCTTAATGCTGGGAGTCAGAAAACAGGTACGAAGAAGGAAGGGTGTTAGTAAAATGCCTGGAGGGGGAAAAAAAATAGTTGGAATTATTTTGTTTTAATAACTGATTTTTGTATTAAGTCAGTGGAAAACGCCTCATGACCTTCTAATGACTAGAGGTGTTTTATAGCCTTTGTGGAAGATGACACTTCTAATATTGTCATGCCCTCACTTGACTTGATGGACTGAATAATGTGATTTTCAGACAGCCATCTAAATTTGTTGAGGTGAGATGATAGCTGGCCAATTTGTTCAAGCATCCATTCGGTGTATGGCTTATAAATCAGTTTCTAATTGCCCTTTCACAGCATATACACAAATACTTAATGCAGTCCAGATTTCCTCATTATTTAAGCACTCATGCTTGCGCAGGGGTGCAGTTTGCATGCTAAACTTCTGTGATGCTAAAGTAAGACTCTCAGTCAGGAAAACTTCAGTGAAGTTACTGCTTCTCTTGCCTCTCCTTCATGTTTTAAGGCTTGTAGAATGAAACTGACTTTTCTGGAGCTCAGTGGTTGGGTGAATACCAGATGACATAGTAAAGGGCACTAAGCAAGTGGCAGACCAGGTTTTAAGATGAAATATGGCCATGTAAAAAAATAAACTGTGAAGGATAGAGCAGTCTTTTCATTTTGTACTTGCAAGGAATAGTTTCCAATAATAATAATAATAAAAGTCATAGGCAGTCTTTTTAGAAAACACCAAAGCTCTTGTTATATTAACAGATGTCCAGAGTGGAGGAGTAACCTTGAAAATCTATTACATACATGTGAGCTCTCATTAAATAAGAAACATGAAAAGGACAATGTCTTATAATAGCAAGAGAGAAAATGTCCATCTTTTGGTTGTGAATAAGCCAGAACATCAACAGCAGGCAGAGCACCAGTGCCCTGAGTCCTCTGAAATAATTTGAGTCTATTTCCCAAGGATAAGGAGCCCTCAACACAAAGCATATATGTGGGAAGGCTTTTACTTTCATTCATTTTCCCTGAAGCCCCTTTCTAATTATCAGTTGAAAGAGGGGTGAGTAGGTTTCTTGCCATATTTACCAGACAAATACGAGGCTCTCTAATCACCAACCAAAATAAAAACAGTGAAGCAGCAGGTGCCTGAAAGAGGCATCAGCCCTGGCAGGTCATCACAGGCTCCAGCACTTAAATTTCAAGTACTAAGTTTGTGCTGCTGATGTTGAGCCTTGGGACACAGTAGCTTGGAAACCTCAGAGACAGGCTGAACATGGTTAGAAAGGGCAGTGTCCATATGAACTCCTCTAAAGAGGTGATGATCCAGCCTGAGCTCAAGAGAGGAAGGGAAATTGTGCACCAGTGACACATTATGTGGGAGCAGTTATGTCACAAGCCTCTGCAAGGGAGAAAGATAATTATTGGCAATCCCATGCCTGTTTCTGATGTCCATAGCTTTCTTAAATTAAGATTTTGCTCTGCTACAGGGTAATGCTATCTGTGGGGTTAATGTTAATTAGAAAACAAAACCAAACAAATTTTAAGGGCTGATAGTTCTTGTTTCAATAAATACTAAAGTGACAAACCTCCCACATTTTTGGTATATATTTATATCTATTGTTGTATTTGGAAGATATCAAGAACAGGAAAAGATTGATGTTAGATTAATAAAAAATGTGCACCATGAGAAATAATGGATTTATTTAATGAGAATCTTCTGACATAATAAATATAATTCACAGATTGCTGCTGGAATTGCTTGCATATAAAATGAGAGATGTCAATGTTAATAAAGCAAGGAGAAACAGCCCTGGCAGGTAGGCAACCAACTTCCATGCTTCTAGTTTATGCAAACCAGTCAGGATAAAGGGATTAACTGTGGGCAGTAACAATAACTATTATTTGCATACCTTTTTAAGATGAGAAAGCTTAATGTTGAAAGCCAGTGGCCATGTGAGTGTATCAACTGCTGTTAAACTGTGCAGCAGCTCCTGGGGGAGCTCCAAGGGTGGCAGATGCGGAACAGCTGGCTGCCAGGCTGTGGCTGCATTGGTAGTGTAGGCAGGGCCTGGGAGTCTGACCCAAAGTGCAAATCACACTAGCTTCTTGATTAGGCCAGTCTACTGATGTGCCTCCTAGTTCCATTTCTTCAGGCAGTAAAAAGCAGTACTGCCTTTTTGGAAGTGGGTTTGACTATGGTAGTGTTTTATTAGAACACTGGAATTCTCAGAACTTGTGGTTCTATTATGCCTTCTGAGATTAAATTCTTGACTGATTATCTCCAAATTACAGTTTACTGAAATTACAATTTTACTTAATTTCTAGCCATTATGAATCTGACTAATTCCAGTCCATGGTGTCTTGTTTTACATCTGAAGCTGCTTTCTCGTCTGAAAGGGTGAAACTGTACTCCAAAGATGTGTAGACCCATGGTGTGAATAAGTGACGTGCTCAGTCTTTACTCTTGTGAGTGACTGGAGAGGATTAGATATCTTTAAGAACTGCTGCCAAGGGCTAAGGATCAGAATATTTTTCAACTGTAGATGCAAAGAACAATTTTGGTTAATGCCAGGATATAACACCTGCTGTAAACTGACCTTTTCTGTTATTGATATTTTTTTAAGCTAGATTGTTTAGGATTCCTTGAAACCTGTTAAGAGCTCTCCTTTAAAAACCTGCGTGAAGTACTGTGGAATTCAAGACGGGTTTTTTTATGTCCAAAAGGTGTTAAGACTTATTTTAGAAAAATGCAAACATTTTTTCTTTAGTGAAAACTCCTTAACTTTTCTGTGGTTAGGATTCTCAGTTACAGTGTTAACACTTCCCAGGTCCAGTATTAACACTTCCTGTCTTTAACTAGTCTCTTGTTCTGACTGGAATACTTCAGAGCAGACAAACAAAATGACTGATCTTTGACTATCTCATCCTTTCTCCCATTTCCCTTTAAAATGACTTATCAAATATTTCTGAAAATTATGATCTCACTGGTGAAAGAAGCTGACTTTCTTCCAGCTTCCTCTCTTTCCCTTTCTTTGGTTTTCTATTTTTGTAAAACTTTTTCAGAGATTTTGTGTTGTTCCAAATGTGAAGCAGATGCATTTCGGAAACATTTCTTCCTCCCTCCTCCTTGACAAAAATATTGTTTTAGATGAAAACAAAAGTGTCCATCTTGGAGTAGTGGCTCTTTTGTGTTCAGGATGCGAAGCCAGAAATAGCTCATCATTTTAGGGGAATTTTAAAACCTGAATATCTGTAAAACTAAACTTTTCTTTCTGGAACAACAGGGAAATAAAAAAAAAAAAAAAAAAAAAAAAAGCAAACTTCTGCTCCTAGAAATAACTTTTGTTTGGTTGGTTTTTTTAATTATTATTTTGTTGTTTGGCCATATATGGGACCCTGCGCTATAATCTATTAGCATTCACACAACTACTTCTGACATGCAGGATCAGAACTTTTGACTTATAAATAAGTTGCTACTGTGTTTTTTTAAAATAATATTAATTGGAATTAGAGCCCTTACTGATAAGAAAAGAAGAAAAAAAAAAAGCCTTCATTAATTTATTTTAAGCTAGCTTCAAACTAGGTTTTTAATTAAATGACTTACTATCTCAGGTAAGAAGCTATTGGTATCCAGATTAGGGCTAATGAACTATATTCTTTAAAACAATTCTGACTGCCATTTAAATTTTATTTAACACTCCTGGTCCAGTCTCCAGGCTAGAGTGTTGTATACAGCCCAAAGTGAAATCTCCACATCTGCGAGTCTCCATTGTCTGCTCTTTGTTAGACTCGAGGTAGAAGTGATTGTTACACATGAATGAACTGAAACAAGCTGATTTTTCCACAGGCTTTAATATTACAACAGTTATTAGAAGTATCAGAAGCATTGCTTGTAGAACATCGTGCAGGAATTAAAAAGTGTGAACAGAAAATCATTCTCTGATCCAGCCAAAGCTTTATTATTCATGTAGAACCTAAAATTATCTACACACATATTAAAAATACATAATAGAAGTTAACTAACTCTTTGTAAGTCTCAAAGGCCATTTCCTTTAGAACATAATTCCAGCAGGCTATGATATTTTGGGACTGTTCCATAATATTGGCTTTAAAGTCCATCCTCCCTCCGGTGAACTCATAAAATAAGGCAACAAAGGGTTTTAAACAACCTGTCATCAGCTGTGCATGCTTGATAGTATTTATTGCCCTCAGAAACTTCTGCAGTAATAATTATCACTTCATTAGAGCAGAATTTAGCTCTATCATACCTTATATATACACACAGTAACTGTGCAATACTCATTAAGCTTTCTGAAAATCAACATCTAACTGATACATAAAGAAAGAGCTTGTGGGGATTAAATAAAATAAAACTGTTGACTTAATTTAGCTCAGTGAGATCAGAACTGAGCTAGGAGATTTACTGCATTAAATTAAATTTAAATATACTGTGAGGTTTATGCACATCTCTATTCAGATAGCCAGCCATATGAATAATGATCAAGAGTCATCATTAGGCATCTTCTCTTCAGAAGAAGCAATCACTAGTATTGAGTTGATATAAATCACAGAAGGGGATGAACACCTCAGTGTGCATGCCAGGGTGTGTGTGGGAAGCAGCAGGGGAATGTGGAAAGGAGCCCAAAATGGGGAGCACACACAGAGTCAGGCTTCCAAGGTGGTGGAGAGGCTGATGCTTCCTATGGATGCTGTAGGGATGTTATTTCCTGCATCCACAAATGCCACTGGAAGCTGCTGGACTGAGATTAAGTTTGGAAGACCCTGCAAAGTTGGACCTGCTGCCTATCCCAAAGTGTTTCATTTCAACCTGCCAATAGATTAAACTTGCTGTGCTTCAAAAGCTTTCCTATCTTGTTTCTTTTGACATGCTCTCCTTAAGAAAAATAGACAGATTCCTCTCAAGGCTTTGGCTGAATTTAGATCCTGTCACAAAGTATTTCACTCTGTTCCAGGATATTATTTACCCTAATTTCAGATATAAATCAGAGGTTCACAATTTCAGTCCTGAATATTTAAAACCACACATCTTAAAATAAATGCTGGCAATTGATTTGCCAAATCAGAGGTCTGATCAAAAATTTCTAATGTCTGTTTCTTCAGAGAGATCTCATGTGGCCTCTCTTTGCAACAAAAAAGCACAATTAAGGTTAAATAAAAGTAATGTCAATAACATCTATAAATGAGAAATTATTTCTGCAGAGTGCTGAGACTCTCTAATGAACTATAGAGGAGGAATGCTTAGATCTTTACCTGAGCTTTGGGAGTACTGGAATATTAGCTATTTGGAACGGAATTTACCTTAAACCTGTCTTATAAGTTCCCGTTATGAAATCTAAAGACTTGTTGTGGTACAGTCATCCCCCCAGCTGCCTTGTGCATTCAGTGTAATAAGCCAATGAAGGGAGACATGAGTATTTGTGATTTCTTGGCTTCTTCCTAGAGATCCTGGGGTGCCCATATCTTCTATCATCTGCAGAAAGGCAACACCTCAATTACAGGTTACCCTCTATACCTTTATATAGCTGTGTGCACATGTCCCTGAGTGTCATTTGCTTAGCCAGCTTTAAATCCTCTGTGAATCACTTTGCTATAACTCACTATTGACTTTGACTGATTAATTACTGCTGGTTTTATACATTACCATAACACAGTTAATATGCTTGTGTTGCTGCTCTCTCTTTAAATTGCTGCTCCCTCAAATTTACACAAGAAATATGGTGCTACATTAAGCAGCACACTCAGCTCCTAATACCCAACTTCTCTGAACCTGTTGATGAGGTCTGGGACTAGGGACAGAGCTAACCTTATTCACTGAACAACTTTGGAGAACGAGAGGGTCTACTCTGAACCTTGTGACCAAATAGAAGAGCATTCCCTATCCTGTTGACCAGGGCTGGGAGTAAGAGTGGATCTAACCTCACTCTTTGAACGAGTTCAGAGATCAAGGGAGATTTATTCTGAGGGACAGGGAATTTCCTTTACCTCCAATATTCCCAGTCTCCCTGATATTCTTAGTCATAAACTGTTGTTTATGATATAAATCTTGTCTTTCTTATAATCTAGCTTTGCATCACCATAGGCAGACAGAACTGCTGTGAGGGCCGAGGCAGACAGCAATAAGAGTTGCAAGCCCTGGTCTCTTCTTCACCTGCTTCATGTCTGACAGGCATTGCCATCTACCTTAAGGTGATGACTGCTACACCTCAACAGCTGCCAGAGTTGTGGGAAGCAGTAACATGCTCAAGCTAGACTGTCAGAGGGAACTGTGGTTGCTCCTTACCCTCTGGAGTATAACTGGGGTATGGGCATTATCACGTGGTCAGGAATTTGAACTTCTTTTGGCTTTTTATTGCAGCAACTCAACACATGTGTTCTGCTTGAGAAGTGTCCCTGTGCTTTTCTCCTTTTGTACCCATGCAGAATAAGACATAATTTAACACTAGACAATTTACTATTCAGTCTTGATCTGTGGTGAGACTACAGAATTTTGTTTGACCTCAATATGAGTTGCATACCCCACAGGCAAGACTGTGCTCAGTCTGCATAATGTTAAGGATATTAAGTTTATCCAGAACTTTCTTGTGCTGCTAGTAAGTCCTGGGTGATTTGAAACTGATTGTTTAAGAACAGGCATAGGTATATGTATTTTCAACAGGCTTGATGTGATGTAGGACGCAGCATGTTGAAGTAGATTCTGCTTTAATACAGAATTTCCACCTGTTTGTGTCCCATTGTGCCACTTATACTTTCAGATTGCCTTCTTGGCATAAGTTATTTGCTTTGTATTTCACAACTATCCTTGGCAGCAGCAATCTTCCTAAATCTATCATTGCCCAAAGCAGGCAAGATGTTTCATTTTTCCCCTTATGAGAGTTATAGATACTGCCATAAATGAAACAGTTCTCAAACTGAGAGTTTACTGAAGGAAAAAAGGGGCACAGCAACAATTCAGTAACAAGTTGACTCTAAACAACCATTTCATTAGCAAACTCCAAGGGCCTAAATTTGCTTTGCTTGCATTGGTCTGGACTGGTGAAAGGCTACTTTACTCTTTGAAGTGTTAGGGTATTTAAAGACCCAAAGATACCCAACTCAACTTTGTAATCAAAGTTTATATTATGATTTTAAGCTCTAACTTTTTCTTCTGTTGAAATAATAGCAACAAATGGTAAGATACAGGTGCTCCTAAAAGTCTCATTACATTCATATGCAATAGATTACTGGGTTTTCATGTGTTCATTTTGTATGGCAGCTTTCTGAAGCAGCTATTGGACTAGAGTTTTTCTGAGTAATCTAATTTTTATTTTGCAAGACTATTAAGTACAACTATCAATATGGACACACAAAGATTTTAAAAGAAACTATAACTGATTAGAGCTTACACGTGTTTCTGCAGGTGCTCAAAAAATTTGGCATGTTCCTGAGAATTAGTCTGATCATGTATTACTATTTGAGCATGAGCTGAGAGCATTTGTTCCCCTTGAAAGCAGCTGCTGCTGCTACAGGCATGATTTAAATTTATTGTTGCTAAAATTAACATATTAAAATATATCTGGTTATAATGTTGTATGTGGGCACTCTAAAAATGTCTTGATTCCTGTGTCTTTAAACTTAGAATGTGATTTATATTGACAGTATTACTTCCATAAGGACATTTTATATTTTAGTGCTCTGTAGAATGATGTAATATCCAGTTTAGAGTCTTGTTAGCTGTTAGAGAACTAGAGGCTTTTCTCTGACACTATAGCCTGCAAGAAAAGGTGATAAATCAGTTCTATAATACTTCTGAATGAGTCAAATAAAGATTTTTGTCTTGAATACACACAATTATAGTATATAGGCATTGTTGCAGAAGAACAGTTTTAGTCCATCAGAAAATGACACAAATACTCTTAATTTTTTGTTTTACCTAACAACTTTGCAGTATATTGTAGTTAAAGCCCAAGACAATGTTGATATAGTAGATACTGCTGCATCCACCCCATTCAGCTTTACCTTCTGCTGTATACAGTGAGTTGGTCCACACTAAACATTTCTTTTTTAACTTGCCTGTGATGTTGAGCTCTAATAAAGCATCGTGGTCTCCCTAGGATTAGCCAGGAGGCACATTCCATCCTAGACAATACAGATCAAGCCTCAATAATATTTATATAATTTTGCTTCTGACAGTCCAGGTGGGTATGAAAGCCACAGACTTCAGAAACATGGAAATAGAACATGGTGTATAAGTAACTGTGCTAAAAAGATGATTACAGACTTCCTCTGCTCCCTGGCTGATCTTACAATGCCTCATAAAGCTTCTGAAGGACTAATGGATTCCCACAGGTAATAAATAAAACTTTCCTTTTTCAGAGCATAAAACACCAGTCTTTACCAAAGCCTCTAAAAGCATGCTATCTAGTGAGACATCGAGATGAAACCAAAATAACTATTCTGCAGCTGAAGCTCAAGAAAAGATGCAATGCTCTATCTGAAGTGTTATAGTGTCCAGAGGATGGCCTCACACTCTTTTCAGTGGTGACCAGTAACATGGAAAGTGGCAACCCAGGAAGTTCTGTCTGAACATGAGGAGAAACTTCTTCACAGTGAGGGTGATGGAGCCTGGAACAAGCTGCCCAGGGAGGTTGTGAAGTCTCCTTCTCTGGAGACTTTCCAAAGCATCCTGGACATGATCCCTGGGCATCCTGCTCTGGGTGAAACTGTTTTGACAGTGGGGTTGGACTAGATGATCTCCAGAGGTCCCTTCCAACCCCTACCATTCTTTAAATCTGGATAATTTCTTATATAGTCTCTAGCCTATAGAAAAACTAATTACTTGTGGTTTCCCTTTTGATACTGAGTGTCCTTTGTTCATCACTTATGTATTCGGAAAAAACATGGCAATGAAAACACTTTACATATATCCAGTATCACTCTTGGAGGAGATGCTTTGCAACCAGAAAAAGGGCTGAATTAGCACATCTGCAAGACATGGAAAAGAAACAGATTGCTTTCTATAAAGCAATGGCACTGGCAACTCTTTGGTATGCCACAGCAGTATTGATCCAGGAGCCATGTCACAATCAATCAGACTCCCAGAGGGCTGTGAAAGAATTGCAAATGCTTAACTTAAATAAGCACACAGTAAAAACTTTTACTGAAATAAAAAGGGAATTGTTTTCAGCTGCAGCTAACCTACCACCTACTTAGCTTGCTTGAAAAAAACAAAACGGTTATGTTATTAATAACTTTCAAAATACCAAGATCATAAACCACCTCACTGAGGATGTTGTTCTCTAATAGTAACATCAAGTCAAACCAGAATAACAAAATGTGCCAAAATAAAGCTTGTAAATTATTAATCTAATTTTCCCTTAAAATAATAACCTTCTACACCAATTTTATACTGAAAATCAAGGTGCAAGAACACTGGCTAATAATGCAGATCAGCAATATATATGCACATGACTCACCTGTCTCTCTTACTATTTGTTATGTGGCCACCTCCTTTAATAGTACTGAGACTTCCTTTACACAAGTGACATGAACCACCCCATGTTAAGGTTGCTGTAACTCACTAGAAATGTCTTCTATTGCCTGAGCCTCTGCCTGGTGCTATCAGTGTAGACTTAGTATCCTATTCTGATCTCTCCACCTCCCATCAACTTTTATTATGCCAAGAGCAGGTTTGGGGTCATGTGTTGTAACATTGTGCAACAGACTGGCTCCACAGGGTGTTCCACTGTGGACAAGACAGTGTTTTGTAAGTGCATTTGAGTCTTTTTCTCACTCTTCTTTCTTCTCCCCACCATATTTTGTCTCATTTTTGTCACTTGAGTTGACAAAGGGATTAGTTGCAGGTCATAGGAACATATTTTTCTATTAATCCTTCTACACCTGTCTATTCACATGTGCCTTCTCCATTACAACGTGGAATGTTTTTTTAGTAAAACATGGATAATTTTCACTTATATTTTTAATCAAACTCTCACCTTTCAGATTAAATTTTATTTGAAAGAGAAGTTCTGCTTTAGGTGGTATATATTCCAGGTTGTAAGGAACTAAAATTCCTGTTGCAGGTCCTAGAAGAGAGTTATCTTTCTTGGCTATTTTTAAAATGAGAGATCACTTGATATATTATTAAAACTATTTTTAAGTGTTCTATGGCAACAAATTTTCTAGGATCTGATTCACCCCAGCAGGTTTGTACCATCCTCTAAGGTTTCTCCAAACTTCCTCTCAAGAGCAGGTCTGCAGGTCAAGCAAGGCCTTACCTGATAGTACACTCTTATTTCAAAGACTTGCCAAAAATAATGTGAACTAAAATTTGAAGCCTCAGACACTGCTGCATTATTTTTTATTACATACTCATCAGTAATCTTCCATTAAATCTGCATTAATAGAATAGCTTCTGCTAAGAGTGATAGCACATTTCTCATAAGCAGGTGTAAACTGAATAAAAGCAAAATGCTTTTATTTATTTTTAATGTGTTTGAGTCCTTAATAGGATTCATTGTTCAAAACCATCATGGGATAATTACATTTTCTTTTGAATATATGATTGAATGTAATCTAACTGAGAATTATTTGCTAAAATACTCGTTTATATTAAGTGTTGCATGCAGAGATACATAGACAGCAATGCCCTGAACAAGCACTGCACTCCTACTTGCAGTTTTCCTTTCAGCTCTTAACCTAGTTCTGCTTTCAAAAGCCCAAACATTTCACTCTGAAAACTACCATAGGAGGCATGCAGAATACATTTTAAGAAGCTGGAAGTCATTGAGGGCTGGATGGTGAGTTGAATGGTAAGAAATGAGATCTGGCTTCATACCTGTAGGGAGTCTGAATTAAATTTGGGTGTAGATATCTGGCTCCCAGGAGCTTTAGCCATATCCCCACCATTCACTGGTCAGAGTAGCTGGGCAAATATGCTGATCCAGGGGCTTTTTATTGCTAGGGGAATCAAGTGAAACTAGGGATGCTTAGAAAATTGATGACCAAGAAGGTCTTCTGTGTAACTTGGACTCTGAAACAAATTTCAGCCATGTCTACTAAGGTGACAGAGCTGTTAAGAAACAGGTGGTTCATTAACTGCATACCCCAGGAGACAAGAAATTCTCTGCCCTACTACTCTGACGGCTTCTAGAGTAGGTTTGAGAGCCACAGAAGAGCTGCTCAGAAACTAGCTAGAAGCAATCAGAAAATTGGTCAAGAGAAATGAGCCCAGTGACAAGAAAATAGGATTTACTGAGCCGGTATTGCCTTGCTGCCTATCAGATCACTTGACCTTCTCTAAACACTTTGAGGTACAGAATGATGCATTAAGTTGTTCCTTGAATGGGAACAACCAAGAAAATAAAACAGAAAAAAAACCCCTAACATTCATTGATTAAACTATGGGTGCAGCATTGTGATCTTCAGTGAGATCAATTATTTTCTCTAGGTAACTATAACTAGGTTACATGGAAAAGAATATCAAGCAATCCATAGGAAAAAAAAAATGAAAGGACTGCCTGGAAATCTCAGAACTTTAGAACAATATTACAGTCCACTGATTTAAAAAAAAAATAAAAAAAAATGTACAATACTGAGAGGGACTCTGATGGGCTACAGATCAACCTTCACAGGGTTATGACATAGCATCTCACAATACCTACCTCTCATTCAGCTAAGACTTGCTTGTTTTCTTTAACAGGTGCAGTTTTCCATGTCTGAAATGCATATTTCATGCTCAGAACCACAGACAAACTAAGAAATGTTCAGGGAACTTGGAGATAAAGGAGGCTTAAAGTGGTGATCAAGCTGTAACACTGTTATTTCATGTTCTGTGTCCTATTTATGAAAGATACTATGTACCTAGTGAAAAATCAGCCTCCCTCTGCTCCTGTTAACACCTGACAAAAATGAAGCATAAAGCTTTGCCTGAAAATGCTCAAAACTTGCCTATTGCTTTTCCTCGAGAAAGCAAAACTGCTGAGTTTCAACTCATATTCGGTTTGGGTTTTTTTAACCTGTGTCAGCTGGCAGACCCAGCTCCTTGAACTCTTCTTGGTCTTATTCCCATTTCTAAGATCTCATATTTTCTGTTCTAAAAAACCACACTTTTGCCTGCAAATGGCTGTGACTAACATCTTTATTACAGGACTGAACAACAACAAAAAAAAAATCCGAAAGGAGAGAGAAAAACCCTGTGGATCAAACATGTTTGTACTAAGTCTTATCAGCCTGGCCCCCAGGGCCATTCCACACACTCCCTATGTCTCCTCGGCAGCAGAAACAGCTCTTGGCAACGACCTTTTTGAATCCGTGGCATATCTGAAATGTGCAGCACAGCATGACATTTCTCACCAGTAACCTTTTTTCCTCCTTTCAAATGGTTCCTTGGGCTGTTTTACTCCTCCTGGGAATACCTGGCACCTCCCCCCTCTCTTCTCACACACAGTCTGTAAGAACTACAATCAAGATTCTGTCAAGAGAGAGATGATTTTCTAACTTGGAATTCCCAATTAAAGACTGGAAACTGATTTCCTAGCAAGGTCTCAGCACCTTTTGCATCCCTGTGTGTCTCCTCCAGAGCTGCCCAGTCTGGAGAGCCGCACACCTCTACCAGTAACAGTGTCACTGAGCACTGTGAGTCTGGTGCACTCCCTGAAGTACTGAGCCAATGTGCACACTTGGGAAACAAAGAACCTAACAGCCTGGGTAATTGCAAAATTACTTGTAATGGAAGTATTTTCAAACAATATGCCAAAAAAACCTCCCTGGAGTATGGACTTCTGTTTAGAAAGTGCCTAGTGTGCTGCACAATTACTGCTATAGTTTAAACATGACACCACAGATATGCTGAAATGAATCTCAGTCTTCACCAGGTGTGTATGTAATGCAACCAGGAGCTTCTCCAGTTTCACTTGAAAGAGATGGTCTGTGGAATAATTAATTGTGCTACACCATGATCTATAGTTCTGCACAAACCAGTTTATTCTCTTTACGTTTGCAAGGTAAGACCAAGGGCCAGTGAAACTGAGTGTAGCACTAACATTTATAAGCCGTTTAACTTATCTATTACTTTACTGGAAGTAGTCCCCTATTTTATGGGATCTCTCACTCTCTTCATGCTTTATACATGGAAAAATAACACTAAATACTCTGTCAGGGACAGGAGCAGTTAAATACTTCAGGCCTGTTAAGATAGGGCTGATGTTAAAGGATGTCCTCTTCAGCATCCATGACCCTGCCTACAAGGCTGTTCTCCCTGCTTTTTGCACTGTGTAATCCCAAGAGTGACTT
The DNA here is from genome assembly GCA_025447755.1 of Corythornis vintsioides. Lineage (NCBI taxonomy): Eukaryota > Metazoa > Chordata > Aves > Coraciiformes > Alcedinidae > Corythornis > Corythornis vintsioides. Next base: position 75,042 of record JAOEGS010011190.1, on the reverse strand, counting down.
CAGGTGCATCTGAAGATTATCCAGCTGGAAAACCAAGCAGATCTTTCACCTCACTCTCCCTGTGTGCCCAGAGGCAGGTTGGGGCACCCTGTCTGAAGGGTATCTGGTGCCAGTGCACACCCTGCAGTGAACTCCAGTGTTTATCTCCCCATGGCATCATGCCCTCTGCCCCTTCATGCAGGTATAGCCACTTTAGCTGAGCTATAAGGTCATGCATGCCAAGAACCTGCTGGCTGGCATCTGAGCTTCAGGTTTGAGGGGCTCATCTTTGAGTGAGCCAGGTGACTGTCCATCTAAGGAAAAACAGGATTGCTTGTATTTGTGTCTCTACTGACAGTATGGCTGCAGCTGCCTCTGGGCACTTAGCACTATGACCTTGAGTCTGAGATCAAGCAGTTGCTGCAGGAGACACAGATGCAGGTCCTGTGTGTAGCAGGAGGCAAGGGATTGCCCTGCCAAAGAATGTTTTCTCCTTCCTTATGTGAGTGTTGGTTAGTTGGCCCATCTCTGACACGTCACTGATAAGCAGCTGCTATTTTTTCCATCACGAGAATGTCAGACAAGTGCCAGGAGTGTCGGTGCTTGCCAGTGGAGATTTGCCAACAGATTAGAATTTAATTTTACCTCTGTGCATTGCTTTTCATCAATGCCCCTGAAAGTATCAGATCCATGGGGGGAGGGCAGCTCCTGCCAGTGCTGAGTACGATTGTATCTGCATTCCGATCATACAAGCACTAAGAAAAAAGGAGCAGAGTATGGTAGTGAATGATTGACATTTTGATGAGTTTGGAATGTAACACAGGCTGCAAATACATAAATAAACTACTTGAGTTCTGCAGCATCTAATGGAATATTAGAGCTGAAATTTAGCAACTGATAAAAACTGCTTTAAATAAAATATGCAGGCACCTACTCACTTTGATTTTTTTTTTCTTACTAAGCAAATACAAATAATTAAACTTATTTCTAGAAATTATATATTGATCTTACAAAAAAACCCTCCAGATAACTTTGAAGTTGATTTTAATGATACTATGTGCTTATCAGAGCTGAGACAATCAGAAACTATTTTCTATTAAGGAAATGGGGCGAAAAGCTACAAGACAAAATTTTCTTCATAGTCTGTATAGGTGGACAGTTCATGTTCAAAGTAAAAAGTGAAAAGCATTAGAGAAGGCAGAAATAACGCAGTGTAAGTTAAAGATGGACTAAAAGCGGAGCATGTTGCAGTGTCAGGGAAGAAGAAATCCTGATAATAACTAACAATTTCTTAAAATGGACTGAATATTAGGTCTTTGTTCAGCACCATTTTCTGAGGCTTCAGTGCCCTCAGATCTCAACTTGCAGAGGACTGGTAGAATGGTGGCATGAGATAACAGACTTTAGTCTTCTACCTCAAACTGATTGAAAACTTGGAGTGTCTGGGGAGAGAAGAAACACTAACAGGTAAAGGTGAAAATGAATCGGTGACCTGGCTGAAGGGATGGAGTGTACCCTCAACAGGTTTGCTGTGGTACAAAACTGGAAGGAGGGGCTGGCACACCAGAAGACTGTGCTGATAACCAGCAACACCTGGACAGGATGGAGAGCTGGGCAGAGGAGGTCCAACAGGGGCAAGTGTAGATTCCTGAACCTGGGGAGGAATAACCCCCTGCACCAGCACAGATTAGGGGCCAGCCTGCTGGAAAGCAGCTCCATGGAGAAGGACAGGGGAGTCATGGTGGACAATGTTAAACTTGAACTAGCAGTATGGTCTTGTAGCTGAGTAGACCAATGGTATTCTTGGTATCCTGGGGTGTATTAAGAAGAGTGCAACAGCAGGTTCAGGGAGGTTCTCCTCACCCTTTGCCCTAGTGAGGTCACATCTGGGGTTCTGTGTCCAGTTCTGGGATCACCAGTTCAAGACAGGGAACTACTGGAAAGAGTCCAATGGTGGCTATAAAGATGATGAAGGTGCTGGAATATCTCTCTTGTGAGGAAAGACTGAGAGACCTGGGGCTGTTTAGCCTGGAGAATAATGAGAGGGGATCTGATCAGTGCATATCAAGGTCTGAAGAGTGCCTGTCAAGAAGATGGGTCCAGTGTCTTTTCACAGGTGAGAGGAGACTTTCAAAATGCCCCTGGACACATTCCTGTGTGTCCTGATCTAGGCAAACCTGCTCGGGGGGGGGGGTGTTGGACTAGATGATCTCCAGAGGTGCTTTCCAACCACTACTATTCTGTGAAATCACAGTTTTTTCGGAGCTTTGTAACACAAGGGGCATGAGAGACAACAGTACATGGTATCAGTTTGGTCAAGACCTGAGTACAGTGCAAATGTTCTGACTCTGGTGAACTGTGCCATGGACCAGCATTGGACAAGAGACCATTATTAGAAGCTGCTGTAAAGATATGCTGCAATATTGCTGTGGGCTGCTCTCATTGGTCTGTTGCTGATATCTGGATGGGAGACCCTTTGGCTGATGGTTCTCTCGGATTTGGTTCATGCCAATTATCACCAGCAGCTGCTGACCCAAGCAGGTGGGAGGGGCCACAACCGGGATAAACAACCCACCCAGCCAATGGGAAAGTTGATACCATGATGACATCATGCCCCTATATAAGGGGAGGGCTGGGCCAGGGTAAGGGCACCTGTTTTCAACTAGTTCCAGTCTCTAGCTTGAGGTTGGAGTTGGGAAAGTGATGTCTCCAATACAGGTAAAGCCTTGTTGTTTTTATCACCAACATTTTATTGGTATTATTATTGTTCTTTGTGTTGTTTTATTAAGCTGTCCTTATCTTAACCCACAGGGTCTCACCTTTTTCTTCCTTCCAGTTATCCTTCCTGCCCTATATGGGGGAGTGGGGGGAAGGTAGAAGAAGTGGTGGGCAGGTGGCTGCAGGGTGCTTATCTTCTGGCAGAAGTTAAACTATGGCTATGTGCATGTGTACATGTATGTGTGTATTTTTGTTGACATACTTATGTCTTGATTGGTACTCCTCAGAAATTGAGCTCTGTGGTGTCAGCTTGTTCCATGTTCATTTTCTTTCACTCTCAGGCACAAACTAATATCCTGATGTTGAATGTTGTGCTCATTCTCTTCAGAAGCAATAAAACATTTTATCATTACCTTCATTAGGGCAGGATTTAATCTCTGGTAGCTGAGTAGGCAGGCTATCGTGGTCTGGCCATTTATGTAATACAGGCATGGGGAAAGAAAGAGGTTGGTCTGGCTGTGTGTTTTGGATTAACAGTTTAAAATCAAATTGCATATGTAAAGGTATAAGAACACACAAAAAATATTAGCTACTGCTTTATAACTGGTACGTTGATTCTGAGTTGAAAGTATTTTTTCAGATGTAAAGATGCATGAGGAGGCAATGCTGTTTTGGTAGAACACAGCATAATGGAAGAGTTTTCCACTATGCCATGAAGAACTGCAATTTGGGATTAATCTGTTGTGTTGAGTAACTGCAAGTGCAGGATGTTGTGCAAATCATTTTAAAAGCCCTGATGATTCTACTTACCATTTTCTCACTTAAAGATACCTGAAATTTATAACTTAGTAGGCAACTTATAACATATAGTAAAGTATGTAGGAGCAAACTCCTTTCAAATTGATATATGTAGCTATAGAGCAGTAAAATGTTGAGTATTGCCCAACATCAATATGACCAATGGGGAGTGCCCCCTGTTTCCCCCCTCACCAAGCCCACCCATGAGGGTGGGAATAATAAGTCCACCAGTGTGGACTCCCTTCTTACTCCCTTTGCTAGGGAAATGGAGGGAATCTGTGTGTGACACCCCCACCTTTGTAATGCTGAAAGTGGCCACATCTAGGAAAGAGAAATTGTGGTTTCAGTTTGTGTAATCCTGCTGTCTCCTGGATGATGTCAGCCTCTTTCATATCTGGTTTGGCCTCAGTTTCTGGTCCTGGGAGGTGGAGATCCTCCCATCCCACAGTATGGTTCCATAACCAGTCTGGTCACTCATACTCCTTATTTTTGGGCATATAGTAAACAGACATTCTATGGGTATAAGCTTGGGCTTGTTTTACATCAGTTGTTTTGATATGATTTGTGCACATGGAATTTAGAATACGCCCCCATGCAGGTATACGATAATAAATGAAGTTTCATATGTGACTTAATTTGCCATCTGTAACAAATAGTATGGGGGAACGTGGCTATTAAAAAAAAATAAAATTAAATATGTAACATCTATCTCATTCCAGGACTCTCTATTTTTCTTCCACCTTTGCCTATCATTACTTTACACATAGAGAAAAGTTGGAAAGCTGGAAAAAGTCTATTTCAATATGGTGATGAAGCTACTATGTGGGTGTACTTTTGCTCTAAAACAAGCCCCCTTATATGGTTGGAATGTAGAAATATTCACATTTGTGAAAGTAAACAGTTTTCTGTTTGCTCCATCAGAAGAGAGATGGAATAGAGGGGAATAAGGTAACTGAATAATAGTTTTACTTGTGTAAAAGGAAAATATAAAAGCAAGCCTGGAAGATATCAAGGATGTTGTCACATAATGAAAAATTATTTATTATGCAAAAGCTTGAGCAACTGTTTTGCTGCTATGTCTGCATAGCAGTAACAAGAATAAAAATAAGTGAAAGAAATGTAGTCACATGGAAACACTGAGGAATAGACTTTCCTCGCTAAGGTGAGTAGGGGCTTAAATACATGAGTGTACTATGGATCCCTTGGAACACCTGGGTCTCAAAGGCATATCCTTCAGAGACATGGGGGACAGTTAGAAACCAAAATGCTTACTGAAAATAGGTGAGAATTGGCTGCTGCCTTCCAGTGTTCCTCTGGAAATCTACCTCCCTGAAAGCCAACCAAATGCAGACATGAGTTCTGTTCAGACTTTAAATCACTCCTGACCCTCTAAACTAAAAATACCATTTTAAGGTACACTGCTAATAGGAGACTTTTCTTGTGGTAGGAATTTTCACGCTGTAGTTTGCTTACAAAATGCCCTTGTTACAGTCCCAACTGTAAGAATTCACAAGTCCTCATGAAGGAATTTTCTTTCTGTTTTTTTGGGGGGTTTTTTTCTGCCTAAGTGTGCAAAAAGGGAACTTGTGGTGCTGACTTCTTGTTGCTTATAAACAAAACTTATCAGTGTAGTTTAATTTCCTGTGCATCTGAGTCTTGATGGAGGAACCTATCTCTATTCAGAAAATTACCATATTCCCACTGATTTCTGTCCCCCATGATTAATAGCTATTATCTTTTTATTTTGAGACATGCAAAAATATTGGATTAATTTTGCCAGAATCAGGGCTAGAACCACAGAATCCTAGTTTACATTGGTACTCTAGTGGCCATCTTGTTGAATTCTCTGCTCAAAACAAATCTCATTAATTTGAGGCCATCAGGCACTTATGGTAATAAACAAACCACCTACCTAATATATGATGGAAATTTGCCATAATCTAACAGCTGTCAGTTGTCCTACTTTCATGAGTTTTACTTCATCTATTCTATTTCTTTATGGTGAATAAAATTAAAATATTTTATACAGTAATAGGTCTGCAATTACTCTCCATCCTAAATGGGAAGGTTGTATTGTTAAACCATGGTCATCTTACCCACTGGGATGTCCAGATCCTTCTCTGTAGAGCTGCTTTACCAGCCATACTGTTGCATGGGGTTATCCCATTGTACTGGGTCTGACTGGGATGGAGTTGGTTTTCTGCATAGCAGAATTCTGTGCTGTGGTTTGGGTTTGTGCCCAATTCAGTGTTGATAGCACAGCAGCTGTTTTGGCTGCAGCAGAACAGGGTTTGCTCAGCATCAGAACTCTTCCTATTCTGTACACACACACACACACACTCCCAAAGAGTCAGCTGGAGTTGGGCAGGATGCTGGGAAGGGACACAGCCCTGGCAGATGACCTGAAGTGGCCAGAGAGATATCTATAATACATAATGGCATGCTCAGTGATAAAAACAATGAAAGTTTTTTGTTTTGCTCTGATGTGGTTATTTATTTATTTTTTTTTTCTTTTTGTTTTGTGTTTTTGTTTCTGTTTTTTATTGGGTTTTTTTTTTTTTTTTGGTTTTGTTGTTCTTTTGATTTTTTGGGTTTTTTTTGTTTGTTTTGTTTGGTTTTTTTTTTTTCCTACAAAGTGGCTGTTAATTGGAGACTGGCTGGGCATTGGTCTGCCTGGAGCTAGTGTTAAGAAATTTCCTTTTGATTTCCTTGGTTTTTTTCTTCACCTGTTAAACTGTCTTCATCTAGACCCATGAGTTTTCCAACTTTTATTCAGCAGCTCTGTAGGTGCTTGGCTACTGGCTGGGATCAGCCCATCACATCCATCCCTGCTGCACCTTGCACTTGCTCTTGTTCAAATTCATGAGGCAGTTTATAAGGCCCATTTCTGTCCCCATGTCTCTCAATCAGTGCCCTGCTCTTTGCTGGTATTGCTGTGACCCTCTGACAGTTCTAGAACTCAGGTTAAGATAGATTTGTAGGTTCAGACTTGTTATTAACAACTTTTTTTGCAAGTAAGTTGTTCAGAAGGATCAATAAATTCCCTAAGAGGCATGTAAATGTTACCAGTAAAAGAAAAACATAGAAGAGTCTGAAATAATTGTTGGACAGGCGAGATATATGGTTTTGAAAATAAGAATACCTTCCAGATAATGAATAAAACAATTTTCTCCAGACTATAAATTCTTCTTAACCACCTCATTTCTAGCAGATGACATGGTGGTCTGAAGAACGTTTTCACCTAGTGTGAACTGAAACATGCTGTAGCATGTGACTACTGCATTGATTTTAAAATGCTCCCTCTAGTTTTATCATTAATATACCACTCATTTGGACCATTTGCTGACAAATGAAACTCTCAATACAAAAAATAATAGTGTGAATTGTGAAACTTCCCACATAATAATGAGAAATGTACTGTGGTTTAACTTCAAAAGAATTTTTGCTTTCTTGGGTAATATGGAACAAATTCTGCATGCACTATACAGACCTTCAGGCTCAGAACTGCTGTCCCTTCACAGGTCAGGTTTAACAGGTGGCAACAAGAATGGCTAGGAGGAAAAGGACTGCTGTGTATGAAAAATTAAATGTATGTTTATTCCAGGACTCTGCTGAGAGGTCGTTTTGCCTGTTTAGAGGGTATTAAAATTCTTATTGGGTCTGTGGCTATTAAAGTGGCTCTTAAATATGACTTGTCAAGCTTTACATTATAGAAGGAGCATCCCTGCCCATGTTCATGATGCTGCCTCTCCACCCAGAGTCTCTTGTCTTGCAACTAGAAGTCAGCATTGCTGTAGAAACCTGTCTATTATGCTGCAGATAGACTTGATGGCTGAAACATAATGTTGAAGTTTATTTGTCTCTGATACTAAAACAAGGTATGATAAAGATCTCTGGAGTACAGATACACCTGCTCTGATCTTGCCTTCTACTGTGTAGATGTACTCTCTAGATACATATTTATTTTTTTTTTTGGAGCAGTAGTATGACTTTCAGGAAAAGGTTAATTGCAAATTACAGGTTATTTTACTTTTGCTTTTAAATGACAATGGCTGTCAATACAGACTATAAAGTTCTACAACTGGTTAAAATAACCTCAAAATAGTGTTTTATTGTAATTACTATCTATCCACATCAAAAGAAGGTACCAGAAACAGTCACCTGTCTACATACAAGTGTGATTCCTGCTCTAGAGAGATCTACCACAAATATAACCAACTATTCACCTCACTCTTCCCAGTTTACAGTTTGAAGGCTCAGTCCTCAGTGTTACCAGTGAAGTGTCTGAGTAGTGGGTGCAGAGCTTTGATGCAGGCATCAGGAGGCCTTCAACATACTACACAAACTACAACCCATGAGCAACTGTGCATCCATCCCTTTTTATAATTTACAACCTAAACTGATTAATTCCCTTCCTTGCTAAACATTGCTGGTGCTTTCACTGAAGTGAACTCCAGCTCTGGGAATTTCTGAGGCACCTCAAACATGCACAGACATTTCAACCTTGGAACAAATTAAATTTCATTCAGAGGGAAGTACAGGGTTGACTGGATTCCTTTGTTATCTATGCTCTACTTATAGCATTGGGAAAATTTTGCTGTCTTATAGATGTTTATCTGTTGAGAGGTTAGTGTTCCATGTGAGGACAACAAAGTGAAACTCAAAAGTATTTTAACCCTTTTGTTTTACTGAAATGGGCTTATTCATTCATGTATATATTTGTATTCCTGGCTGTTGATGTTTTGCAAGATCCTATTACATGTTTAGCTTCCTTGTGGAAATCTTAGCATTATATGTTAAAGGTTTTTCTGTGAACATAGGGTATCACCTTGTGATCTTATAAGACCCTAGAAATGTTCCTCTTAGTAATAAAATGATCTTGATTCACAGTTCAATCAGTTAAGTCGAAGCTCTCATTTTAAAGTGTCCTAATTTAAATTTCTAGATTTGTGAGATGGTCTAGAGCATTAATCAACACCAGTTATAGTTAAATTCCATGATAATTCTTAGAGAAGAAGAATGTGCTAAGCTTTTCATTATTTTGGATCTGTATTCAGCACTTATATTTAGGCTAAGTTTATATAACAGCAGCCTGCTGCCTTTACTCCTCCCTCAAAAGACCCAGCTTCAAAGAACTGTCATCTTACATGCTGCAAGGTATTTACTTTGTCCCTTACTTGTAAAGTTGTATACACTCAGTCCTTTTCAAAATGTTTCATTATCCTTGGCTTTCAATGCCATGAAGTTAATAAATTAATTTTGTTTTTATTTTTCTCTTAAGTATAACAATGCTAAACATTTTTCCCTTTGTAGCCTTAGATGCTTCCTAGACCTTTGGCTATTTACACACTACAGTATGTAGTAAAATATCAAATGAAGTCATTCTTTAAGAACTTCATTATACCAGAATCTTCTAGCAGGTCTGTTATTAAATCTTTGCCCACTCCCCTCCCTTTTTTTTTTTTATTTTCCAGAGTAGGACTTCATTGTCACTTTAATTAGTAAATGATCTAACTGCATAATTAACTCACTAGTTATATATTCTCCTCAGATCAATGCTATGAAATATATTCATAGATGCTCCTGGAAGGCAACAATTGAACTTCATGGACTGCACTAGGTATAGAGTATAAGAACTCAAAAGGCCAAGTTTTTATGCTGGTATCTATTTTATTCTACCTCAAAAAAAGTGTCTCTGGAGACTCATTGGAACCATTCATTCAAGTCTCTTGTTATTGGCAGGGCAGACTGAGATGCTCATGCAAAGAAAAATACAAAGAAGCATATGGATTATCTGAAGGTACATTTGCTATCTAGTATTGCAGTATGCATATTGGGCTTGCTAATAAAAAGCAAAGATGGGCAAGATGTTTTCTGTCCAAACTGCAGCCAACAAGGAAACTGGATTAGTGAGTCGGTTTCAAACAACAAAAGTATAATAGCTTGTTTTGTGTATCCAACAGTAGGTTACCACTGTTATCATGGACTTAATTACTTCTCAGTATGGGTGGAGGATAGAACAAAGTGGAAATGTACAGAACCTTGGCCATGTTGCTTCTATGTAGTCTTCCCACAGAGGAATGTAGATGCAGGTGTGGACTCTGCAGGAGTGAGCAGTTTGGAGAGGACTAGAACTATCTCATAGAGGGGCAGATGTTACTGAAAGTGTGCCATGTACCACTAGTAGTAATTTCAACAATGGGAGAAGAAACAAATAAAAGAGTTTCTGCAGTCTACTGCATGGCTCAACTAGAGAGGAATAGCAGACATGAGAGAGAAGAAATAATTCTGTTCACGCTGTAAACATCTGCAGTGTAGACTAGAAACATCAACAGTTACTGTAAGGACAGAAGTACTTCAAAGGTGAATTTCATGTCATGCTATTGCAGATGACACGGGGCAGAGGAAATTCAGGACTGGCAATTTTTTGCAATGGACTATAAAAGTACTTCAGATGACTCAGTTAAAAATGTCTACATTGCAGATATCTGCAGTCAAAAAGAAATTCTGCTTGGGCTGAATAAAAACAGATTGTGATGGAGTTCTACGGACTCTTCATGACTACAACAATATTTATAGTTTCTGTAGAGGGTAGGGGCAAATATACATGTAGGAAAAACAAGATGTTGATTTCTTTGTGACAGTTACTCTGTGTAGCTGATGTGCTATCCTGTGTTTGTCTAGGATAGGGTCAATTATCACCAGCTGGCCCAAGCAGGTGAGAGGGGCTGAAGATGGGAGGGTCCACACTGGGATAAACCACCCAACCAGCAAATGGGATGTCCCATACCATGCTGACATCATGCCCCTATATAATGGGAGGGGGTGGCCCAGGGCAGGGGCATCTGTTTTCAGCTTCTTTCAATGTCTGTAGCTGCAGCTTGTGGCTGGAGTGGGGAAAGTGGCATCCAGGTAGAGCCTTGTGATTTCTATCACTCTTGTTGTCTAGCATTTCATTGGTATTGTTGTTATTATTGTTCTGTCTTTGTGGTGCTTTATTAAACTGCCCTCATCTCAATACATGGGGTCTCACCTCTTCCTTCCTCCCAATTTTCCTTTCCACCCCATAATGGGGGGAAGAAGGGGAGAAGTTAACTGCAGCACACACAAAGATAATTGCCAAGCCCTTGGTTAAAGATTGCTTCATGTAAATCTTGCAACTAATTCCTGAGCCAAAGAAAACAAAACACCTAATGAGAACTTACAGGATGAGTTGGCACTTGAACAGGATAAAAAAAATTACAATTAAAAAACCCCAGCCTTGAATGTTCATATGTGCTGAATTTGTTACATACTGATTTTTTTTTGTATTTCTAAGCAGCACAGAAGATGGCTCGGGACAAATATTTCAATATGAGTAATTTATTCAGACACTAGTGAGGCAAAAAAGCAATTCAAAAAGAAAGTGGCATTGTAAGCTTTAGTATTTTAATGAAACTAAAGCCGAAGAAGTAAATGCAATGCATGTCTGTAACAGTGACAAATGATAATGAAAAATTACAGGAATCAGAATAAGATGGCAAAATACATTTTTTTTTGAGTTGGCACAAAAAGGTGAAATAACAGAGTAAGTAAAATCTGGTACTAGAGGAAGAAAAGGCAGTATAGTGTAAAAGGTAAAAAAGATAAAAATAAGAAACCTTCTCTGAGTGACTGTTCTGGATTCTCAGCAGATACTTAGCATTTTACTCATGCATAAGACAGGCTGAAGCTCTGCCTACCATGAAACCTCTTAGTATTCTGTTAATATCATACACGTTTGCAATTCCAAGCCAAGAAAACAATTACATGTAAGTTGATTAGGATAATATGTCAGCCTGAGGTTCTAATAGAGAAGGGGGAAGACATGGTAGAAGAAAGCAATGAAGCTAATTATTTTGTGCATTAGTGTAGATAGAGAAGAGCTGGGAAGGGGAAATTATTGGCGAGGATTTAGTCACACTTTGTTGTTGGGCAAGATTAGTAGCTATGAAGTCAGTAGCCTGGTTTTATACTGATGAGATCGTGCTTTAGGATTCAGAGCCGAGTTCACCATCGCCTAGATTTAGACACACAGCATAAAGCCAGAACAGACTGCTCTACAGAAAGTACTACAGTTCATGCACTGAAAATTGCACAGGTCTTGGGCTGTGCTCAGTAGCTGCAAGAATTTTATCTCTCTCTCTGAAAGGGAGGAAATAAAGCTGTTCTTCATAACCATGGAAGAATTGCAGATATTTTCCAGCATTTCTGAAAACTGTCACTACCAAAAGTTCCTTCCAGGATGATTCTTAGTTTAAATCTCTTCTGCTTTTATCTTGACATCAGCTATATTAACGACAATTCAACCAGTTGTCTCTGAGAACAAATAAAATCCTTATTTCCAAATTATCATACCATGTGTTTGATTTGGGTTTAGTGCATATCCATTTCCTTATCAGATTTAATCCCTCAATTCCCAGATAAAACTGAGACTATGCAATTGGTGAGATTACCTCAGTTTAAAAATTCTACTTTTTTAATATTTTTGGATCATTTATAAATTATAACAAAATGAGAGCTGTTTCCTGCAGAGTCTAACTGAACTGGTGTGAGTAGCTGTAATGTCATTTAAAATTAAAAATGTGCCAAACTCACCAATGGATCACTGTTGTTTGCACAACAATAAATGGTGGTGGACAGTTCTATTAGCCAAAATTTATTAGATTCTCCAGGCTGTAAAATGCAGCTCTTAGCCAATGGCTTATAGGGTGTTCTTGTGTCAAAGCTTTGGTGGTGGGGGGAGGATACAGGTTGGTTTTGGGTTTTTTTGTGAAAAGATTCCAGGAACTTCCCCTGTGTCCAACAGAGCCACTGCCAGACAGCTTCAAGACAGACCCACTCTGGAGCAGTTTGTGAGGGCCTGTAACCTATGATAATGGCTACTCTGATTTGATTGGTAATCAATTAACCTGGCTTCTTCAAGTGTAGTGGGTGTTACCTGTGACTGATTTGGTGAGTGGTCGCGCTCTGTCCCTATCCCAGCCCATGCTTCATTATATTTTCTCTCCCCTGTCCAGCCAAATATGGGGTGTGATAGAGCAGATTTGGTGGGCACCTGACATCCAGCCAGAGTCAACCCACCACATAGCTTTAAATAAAGTAATCAAAAACTATGAAAAAGGAAACCAGGTCAAATAATAACTCCATCTGTCTTTCAGTCAAGGTTTTCCAAGGATATAATGCAAAAGAATTTCACTCCTATTTATGAAGCCTCAATTAAAAGCAGTAGAATACTGACTGTTCTTGTCAGGGGGAAAATACTTCCTATGAGGTGAGTAATATTCCTGGCAGGGGAGTTTGTGTTTGCTGAATTAGCTTATGTAGTACAACATTTACATAAAGCCATATTAATTGCAGCAGGTTGTTTAACATTTCTGCATTTGCTTTATCTATCCTTCAAAACAAGAATGGTGTGTAATGAAAACGTGTTGAAGTTGTTATTCAGTCTTGGAATCAGTGTGATGTTAACCAAATTTTAAAATGCTTCATTTCATGCATAGCTCCTTGATGGATTTACAGTCTTACAATGAACAGTTAAAGGCACATTATTCCATATTTTTAATTGAAACGGTCCTAAACTTACAGCTTGCCAGCATAAGAAAAATTAAACTTTACATTTCTAATGCTACAGGGAGCTATAATTCATTAGCTTCCCTACCCCCTGGATAGTGCTGTTGTCAATTACAGGCATTTCTGAAGTGTAAAATGAACACAGGACCACTTTGTTCCTCAGTGCTGTCTGTTTGACCTCCTGAGTAATTCCCAGATCATTCCAATGCACTCTGAGAGGACACACTGGATTGAATTTGGAACTGGAGAACAGCCCTATGACTTTATTTGAAGTCTAGAATGTTTAATTTCTCTTGCTGTAGTCCTGCCTGAGTATCTCTGATGTCTTGCTATAAGTTTTCTAGACATGACTGTAAATTTTCCATGAGGAAATTTCTGTAGTTGCTCTTAACATTAGCTCTAAATACTAGAAAATTCTTGCTAAAAGACAACTGTGTTGGTGGGTAGAGCTATTTGCAGGAACAAAGAAAATTGCAAGGAGGCAACAGATTTATTTCCTATATGTTTGATATACAGAAGGAATTGGCAATGTGTCGGTGTGCAAAATTAACCAAAAAACCTCTCCAGATGGATAACCTTCTTGTCCTTGTCCATTTCCTCACATTTACAAAGATATGGGGCCGATCTTCAGCCACAGTCAGGGAATTGTTTGGTGATGTACAGGTGATAAACAGATGGCTGAAAGCACTCCACATAAGGGCTTTTCCTGATTCAAATCAGAGCAATTTGATAATCTCCTATTAATTACCCCCTGTAGAAGGCCACAGCTATAGCTGTATTCTAGAAGCATGATGGGTACACTTTGTTTTGACTGGTCCTGGCTCCTAAACTGGTAGCTGACAAGATTGCTACATCCCAACTGTGGGGCAGGAAAAGGGTTTAGAGTTGCCTGCACTTCTAGTCCAACACCTTTGGTCAGGACAGGAGACCTATCAGAGAGCACTTGCTGCCTTGTAATTGCATTTTTGTCTGAAAGAACCCAGGACATTGGAGAAAAGCTGGAGAAAGTTGATCACACCTTGAAGGTGGGATGGTGCACTCCTGTGTCTCATTCCAACATTTAATTGGGGTACATATGGTGTTTATTTCCAGGATTGGAGGCTGGGGAATATTTTCAAGTGTAGTGGTTTCCTGATGGATCAAGGCTTTCTCTGTCCTCTAAACTGCTGGATAATTCCACTTCCTTACATAGGCACTAGTGTGTCAATGTATGTCTGAGATGCAACCCAGCACCAGCATCTGTCCTTGGTTCTTCAGGGCAGAAACAGATCATAAATCAAAGACAAATATCAAAGGTAATTGCTAGTTACGTTCTAACCAGAGACTCATCTCTACAGCAACTTTTTACTGAACACACAGGAAGCAAAAATTCCTCTGCAATGAGATTCTTTCTTTCTTGTCTGTCTTCTGGTTTGAACTCTGAATCCTCCTTTCCACCTCAATAATATCTCAGAAGTTCAAGTACTTTTCAGAAATACATTCCCTTTAATGGTGAAATGCCACACACCAGTCTGTTTAAAAAACCCAGTAAATCCCGAAAAATAAAACAGTTCCATGTTTCAGCAAATTACTTTTTTTTTCCATTTCTGCTATCAAAATCTCCCAATAAGAATCCCTCTACAATACACAGATGAACATTCCCTTGAGTTTAGCAGTATAATTAATGTTAATCAAATAAACGCACTAAAGCTTCTGCATGCAGTGTAATTTATGAAGTGAAAGGTGTTACTATATGTTCTGTTTCCCAGAATATATAGTCAATGTAAAGGGAAGCTCCGTGGATGACAGAGTGGGCATAAATGGCTATCTAAGATCCAAATATCTTGCCTATTATGGGATATATCTTGTAAATTTATAATAATTGAACTTGGTTTTAAAATTAAGACAATAATAACATATATTTTGGTATGACATTAGTAAATTATCAATGAATTAAAATATTTTAAATGAAGACATCAATGCTGAAAAATAGCAGTTCTGTCTGTTCTAGGGAGTTATCTTGTTTTTATAAGGTCATGTGCATTGTGTCTTATTCTTTATATAATTATATACATGTTAATTGTATTAATATATTAAGATGTATTAATAGAATTTTGGAAATGCAGAGGTCCATAAAACAGTAAAAAATTGTAACAATGAGATCAAGCTACACAAGGGGCATGTATCTTCATATTTCCTTTTCTGACTGTGAGCTTGATAATATTCATCAACATAAACATTGCCATTTGCCAAAAAAATACAAAATTTGCAAAAATCATGAGACATAATTGTTACATTTGCATTTGCAAAGGCAGATTATAATATTTTGTACCTTAGGATGTTCCCTTGACACAAAACAGCAGTACAAACGTTTGAATCATTTTACTATTTAAGTAGTAGATGTTATTCACAATGCTGGTAATTTGGAAAGTATCAAGCCTCATGCACTTTTAATTTCCCCAGTGCAATACCTTTAGCTTTCTATTTTTCAGATGCTAGATCCTGGTAAACTGTGAAGGCAGCAGCTAAAAATTGCTAGAAGCTACTGAAGAGAGAACTGTCAAAAAACTCTTCAAACAAATCTATGTCCTACTCTAAAATGTCAGAATTACAACAGAAGATAACTAACCAATTGATAAATTACTAACTTTTCAGTAAGGTGGGAATTGCACAGTTGTTTTTTGTCCATAGTCCTTGTTGTGCTACTATCTGAGCAGACTAATTTCTTCTTCAAAGCAGTTTTAAACATCATATAGAATATCATACAGATATTCTAATTGACATATCTCAATATATAGGGTACCAATGAGAAAAATTCAGAGACTAAACATTGCAGGCCAATTTTCTCCTGACATGCAATTAACGAACACTCAGGCTCAGTCTGCCATAGACTTTCTTTGTGTTCCTCCTTGAGCTTTGGCTACAGAAGAAATATGCAGGTCTCTGGCAAGACACTGAAGAAAATTAAATGTTGTTGTCAAAACAATATCTCAGATGGAAATTTTTGAGGAAACCCAATTATTAGTCTATCTCTCAGATGAGAGGTACTAGCCACTTGCATACATTGTATACCTGTCCATATCTTCATATGCTTGTACAGAAAACCATTCATAGATTCAGATTATGAAGTTGGTCAGTGTGTGAAGCAGAAGGCAGACTGACATAACTACTCGTGCACAGCAGTACAACATTCCTGAGCATGGTTACCACAGGTTGCTATTGATATTTGCTTGGTTTTTTTGCAGTGACAATCTAATGTTCCATGTTACAGGGAAAAACAAAACAAAACCCAAAAACAAACAGTGAAATATATATCTAACAGTGGAAAAAGAACATTGTCTTTTCAGGAAGAACCATGATAAAAATACTGTTATTTTTGAGCAATTTTTCTAAAGCTATTTTAATGTGGCCATAATTAAATATGAGCAACAATAAATTTAATGTATATTTGTGCTAACTGACCGTTATCTAGAGGCTTTTCCCTGCCTTTTTTTTATACAGGCATGACTCCTTTAAATGGTTCTTGAAGAATTAAGTCATCTTTATCTCTGGAGGTAGGTTTTCTATTTATTAAAAGCAGTCATAAATCACTCTCTGCCTTCAGTGACACAAGACCTGTGGTTCAATGTTCCAATATCTTTTGTTTTATAAACAAGAATTCACAGATATTTTGAGGAATGTTAGAGTAGGCTGATAAGATGGAAAGTAGAATAAATTTAATGTGAATTAAAAGACAAATGGAACATACTGTGTCTTAACCACAGGTGGCTGTCGTCAAATAAGAGACGGTACCTAGTTAAATTTATTTTTAGATGTCTTCTTATGAAAGGAAGAAATGAGAATGAAGAAAAACAGGGAGGGGAAAAAAGGAATACTTGATAGCAGTGATGAGAGAGGAGACAGAGAAATAGCTTATTTGGTAAATTAAGCATTTGAATTGGTATGGAGCAGATTGCAGAACAGGAAATGTTGAAATCAAGATGATCAAGGAACCATCATATGCATCAAACAGTCATTCACACAGTATGACATTAGAAAAATTACATCCATTGAGTCCTGAGGGTAGATATCACTAAAAGATGAAAACTACACTTCCCTTTAGATAGAAAGAGAAGAAAAATACAAATGACAAGACTTTGTTGGAATAATGCCACTTATTTTAATAAAGCTACTTGGGTGATGATTTTAGGCCCTAGAGATCTATTTAGGTCATATGTGAAAAAGAGATGTATCTCTAAAAATAACTTAGATGCTTTGAAAGTGAGAGCAGGATAAGGAGATGCCAGCAGTTGCTGAACATTTTAAAACAACAGAAACAACAAAACAAAAATCACCATATGAAAGGTGATTTAAAAAAAGAAATTGGTAGGTTATTTATATAGTTATATAACTCTGACATGAAGTTCTATACTTACACTGACCTTTTTGTCTAAGCTACCTCTCAAAAAGCATTCAGTGAACAGCAAACCTGCAAATTGCTGTCTAAAAAAATGCGCCTTTGTTTTTTGTTTTTGTTTTGCTTTGTTTTAAACTTTTTCTTCTCTTAGTGGCTCTAAGTGGCCTGCAGCTAGAAAATTGGTTTTTGGTTGTTTTGTTGGTTTTTTGTTTTTTTTTTTTTTTTGATGCAACTGTTTCCAAAAAGCCAAGGACATTGCCAGTGTTGTCAGCAGAGGCTGCCAGTGGAGCTGGGCATACCTGAGGTCATCTTTCTGTGGGTTCTGTAATGCCCTGTAGACTGAAGAGGTGCTTGGCAGTGGGAGAGGCAACTTCC
This sequence comes from Corythornis vintsioides, assembly GCA_025447755.1. Lineage (NCBI taxonomy): Eukaryota > Metazoa > Chordata > Aves > Coraciiformes > Alcedinidae > Corythornis > Corythornis vintsioides. The sequence goes on along the minus strand of JAOEGS010011190.1, from coordinate 57,206 downwards.
TCCCTGCTCCTAAGTGCCTGTGGCCAACACCCAGCCCCTGCTCCCATGGGTGGAGATGCAGAAAGCCCTGTCTGAGAGCAGCTGATGCCTGCTGTAAAGCAGGTGAGGTGGGCAGGCTGGTGGTCCCAGAAAAAGGCATCTGTGGTGAGTGGGAAGCCTTGTCCTGGACTGGGGCACACTTATGTACAGCTGGTTCTGGTGACACAGATGATAGGTCTGGGCATGTCCTAAGAGAAGGGCTCTCGAGGTATTTGGGCAAGTTCATTGTTTTGCAAAAGGAGCCTGTCTTTGTTCTGGACAGGAATTGCATTACAGCTCAGTGTTGTTCTTGACACCTATGTAAAGGTGCTTACAGGCAGGTTTGGGGTGTTTTGAAGATTTGTGATGGAATTTGTATCACTTTTATTTTTTTTTCTAAATTTGTATTTATTTTTCTTCAGGCTTACAGAGCTGTAAAACCCACTGGAGTGTGGGGACTGCTCTCTGACTAAGCAGAGAGCTTAAGAGAAGGTGCCAGAGACAGAAAAGTAAGAGAGGCCAGTCACCATGCTGAGCTGGGAGTCTCTGCTGAGCTGGAAGTCTGTAGTTCATGCTTAACAAAGAGTGAAGTGGGGAGCAGAGAGCCAGGTTTCAGCAGTGACGAGGATCTTCCCAGGGGCTAGAGGATGCTGCAGTTCACTGTAACTTAAAATATTGCTGAGATGCCTGGAAGCAAGAACTCACCTTTGAGCACACGGTGACCAGGAGAAGAGTTGTGTATGAGACTTTGTAATTCTATTCTATCTTATCTGGCTTTTTTTCTGAGCCAACTTTCTTTGAGGGTTTAATTTCCAGGCTTTGTTCAGAACTATTAGGGTTCTTTTTTTTTTTTTTGTGGTCAAGAATCTTGTTAGAGAGCTATTTCACAGAGAGAAAAAAGATATAGCTTTAAAACTGTGATTGTTTCAGGGTCCTGCTCTCACAGCCCAGATGTCCAGGGACATAAAGAGCTCTGCAGTTAGTAAGCAGCATAGTACTGTGGACGTCAACCAAAATGAATCTTGTGCAAAACTCCTGTTGACTTCAGTGGAAGAGATAACAAGAACTCAAAGTACTTTGAGGCTTCCCATCCTACAGTAAGTGATGCAAGGCAAGAGCTCATAGCATTGTGGTTTTCACAGTAGTTTGTGGTTCCAAGCTCTACATGCTGTGTAGGTATCGCTCATCACTAATAGAATTTACAACATGGAAAGCAAAATGAAGTCTTTATATTGTCCCTACAGTATGCAAACAAAATATTTTCCCAGCAGCTTTTGTGAGAGCTGAGCATAAAAAAAACCCAAAACCAAACAAAACCAAACAAACAAGCAAACAAAGAAAAAAAAAAAAGCACACTTGTGTTCACAGGAATGAGGGACAAAGCAAGTGAGAATAGTCCAGTACCAGTAGAATTCTTTTGGCCTCTGTTATGGTAGAGCAGGAATGTCAAGGAGAACTGAAATTTGAGTTTTATGTAGGATAGTCCTATCACTCCTCTGTATCAAGCTTAATTTTAGGACTCTGACATTTTTATGCTTAAAAAATTGTCAATCTTGTTACCTAAAGATTTATAAGTTTATCAAATGTTTTCATACCATTTCTGTAATGGGATACTGATGAGTACAGTCATTTTGTCATAGATTTTATGATCTAGTTTGTAATTGTACTAATTACACATCACAGGAACTCAGACAAAAATGAATTCATAACAGTTGAATTATGGACTCAGTTGTGCTATTCTGTGTTAAAACAATTGGAATGGTTCTTGAAAAATTTTCATCACACAAACAGTTAGTGAATTGCAAACTAGCTTTAATTAAAAAAAAAAGATACTTTCTGTGATGCAAAGATCACTGGAATGTGTTTATTATTGATAAACTCTACTGGTTTATGAACTTTGGTGCTAGTAAGCACTGAAGGACACATGAAGTAAACACAATTATCTTTCCTAAAGCTGCTGCTTCTGCCAGTTAGTTGGCTGGTAGACCTTTCAGTGGAAAAATTCTGTAATTTCTCAGTGAATAGCATGTTTCTTTATGATTTTGACAGTTTTCCTTCTACATATTTTGTACAGGTGAGTTACATAGCTTTATTAGTATAATGATTGCAGCATTAGTAGGCAAAGAAAAAGGTGTTGTGTTTTTTTGGTTGTTTTTTTTTTTTTTTTTAAAAAGAGGTAAATATGTTTAAAAGACTGTTATTCCAATTTACAAGCTTCAGGTTGTTTAGATGGTGTAAATCATAATATAAAGCAAAACACAGTTCCGTATCCCATTATAGTACAGTATATATTGTTAGACTGATGGCAAATAAAAAGCTTGTTTAATTTTTGTATTCTTTTTTTTCCATAAAGTGCATAAAGCACTTTGCTTCACTTATGGAATGCGAAGGAGGAGATACTTTGAATGTAAAAAGTCGTCTTGCTGCGGTTGTAGAACACAATTTCTTTTGAAAATAAGGGGAAAAAAAATGTGAAGATCCCACATCCAGTAAGTTATTAAATATCAGCCAGAAGTAACATCTTTGATGTTTGCTAGGGCTTTGTTAAATGCTTAAGTATGTATCTTGCTCAGCCACATTTGCTAGATCCATTATGGGTTTTTGAGAGAATGTTACATGTGTACATTACTTTCAGTCTTTCCCTCATGAGAAAGTATTTTAAATGTTTTAAAATCCAATTTTTACAGCTCTAAGGGCTAAGTGGCTGTTTCTTTCCAGCTCTATAACTGTAGCACATCTGTGCTCTTTTTGAAGCTTACAGAAATATTCCTATGTATATGTACAGACTCTTGATTTTATTTTTCATTAATTTCAATAGTTTAATGCAAATGAGTGATAGTTATGTAGGTTTTTACAAGACAGAAGTGGTTCAGATATTGTTATATCCAGTGGCAATACCTATGCCTGGTCTTAACTGAGGTCTTTGTTGTTGTTTTTTACTTGGTGGTTTGTGATTTTTTTTTTTTTCCTCCTTTTTTGATTAGTACTATGGCTAGTACCACTTTGTCTCCACAACTGACAGTCTGTGGGAATGTATTGGCTTCTTCTGGCAAGATGCCTGTGGGAAACCAGAGAAGGTACTGGATCTAGGGAAGGTTTTTATGCAATGGACTACATTCTACCATACCAAAGAATAGCTATGGAAGAACTGAAGCATAGCTTGCCCTTTTTATCCCTTGTTTTCCAAGTGAATGTCAGGAATTAGAGTTGGGAAGCATTCTCATGGATATGCTGCATAGGAAGGAGTGGTGTGGTCTCTTTGCATGAGCAAATCTTATGCAGGAGAAATCTGTTCCATTTGTGCTTGTTCATCATGAAAAAGCAGGGGGCAGAGGTTAAAACTGTTGAATTTGGTTAAAGAGGGCAGATCTTCCTAGTCTCAGTGAAAAAGCTGCTTTTTAATGTCTAAGTCAAAACAGTTCAGACCCTCCCTAGTGCTGCCTAGAAAGAAGCTGAACTCTGTGGACTGCAGCCTAAAGGTATTTCCACAAGATGTAGATAGGCTTTACCAGAATCCCTTTTGGTGTTTAGTTGCTTGCTGGTCCCCTGGCAGAGCAGTAGAGATCAGTAAACAGGCTTCAGTTTGTCCCAGAGGCTTTATAATAGTCCTGAAGCTGTGGTGGTGAGTGTGGCTGCCATTCCTGAGGAACTTCTGATAGCTAAGGATGCCAAGACCCTGTCCTCAGTCATCTGCAGCTACTTAGCATGAAGCGTGTGTCTAAATGGGTTGAGTATTTACTGGGCTTGTAGGGCTGAGTTTAAGGCAAGGAAGAAGGTGTAGGAAAGGAATATCTTCCATTGGAGGGGCTTGGCTGGATGAGAGAGTGAAACACACTGGAAGCTGTTGCTTGTCAAGACAACTTGCTATCATCTGCATAAAGTAAGGAAAACCAGCAAAATTCCCAAGTTTTGGGTCTTTGTTGTTGTTTTCTCAAAGTAGGAAGTAAATAATCTTTTAAAGTATATTTCAAATGAAAGGTCATGTAGCAAAAGACATTACTTTAATTTTAGAGATGATAATATTTGTCAATCATAGTTTTAGAAAAATTAATCTTACATTTGCTTTGAGTTAATAGTTTTAGGAAGTTAATAAATGATTGAGTAATGATACCAGATTAGCTGAATATGCAGCTCAAGAAAGTAATTTTTGTTGTCTGACTTATCTCCACAAATTAAAAAATTCCTTAATTTATGTTACATTTCAATTGCTCTGATAGACACAGCAGCCCTTAGCTTCACATTTAAGGGGATAAAATATTTTCTGCTCTTCATTCACATCATACATGGCCACCTGCATTGTATCAAGTCTGATACAGAAAAAATTGTGTCCATTCTCTTGCAGGCATGTGTTCATGACATTAAAGTCACCATGCAGATTAACTATGTGCATTCAGGAAAAGTACCTTTCTTTGTTTTGTGACTATATCAGTAGGTTTTTCTGTTGTTTTCTAGTGACTGTATTACAAAAGATGGGAAACAACTAATTGTCATTTAATTTCTCTATGCCACACAAAGTTACTCTGTGATTTCTCCCCTTATCTGTCTCTTCTCAGATGAAAAGTCCTGCTTTGTTTCATTGCTGCTATTATGGGAGGCATTTCATACATGTAATTATCTCTGTTGTTAATCCTCATAAATTCAAATTCTTTTTGGGAGTGAAGGGAATCAGAAAAGCAGAACCTGTTCAAAATAATTTTTGATTTTTCATAAGGAAATAGTCCAAATAAATTCCCAAATTCTATTTAACATAAATAAAAATTAAAAGTTTTCCCTCTAAATGTGCCTCTTAGCTCTGACACATTAGCCAGTATTTGCAAAAATGGTTGTTTTATCAAGTAAAACTAAAGCCTTCCTTTGTGTCAGACTTCAGAGTGACTCTTCAGCCCCCAGGGATGTCATTTATTAGCATGTGGGTGTGTGCAACTTAATTGTGCTCCTTCACTGGACTGCTATTCTGTGGCCAGCTGGAACTTGAGCAAAGAACACCTCAATTAGTCTTTAATAATTTAGAAAATCAGTGTTATTATCCAGCTGTCAAAATATTTTATAATTCCTTTGCCTGTTAATTCTGCTACTTCTGGACCAAGTGTAAGTTTGAAATAGCTCAACTTTTAAAATAAATTGGTTTTGCTGCTCTTTGTTTATGGCCATTGCAAAAGGTGTTCTTGATTTTCCAGAATTTTTGTTGTTCCTCTTTTCCATTTTAGAAATAGCTCTGCTGCTGACTATATTCAAAAGCCTTGTACTATAATATGTGAGGTTTTATTCTTCTTTGGCTTAATAAGCAGAGAAGAACCAATTAGGATCTAATAGCAAACTGGACTTGAATAGTTCATAAGTGCAAAGAAATCTTTTTCTTTGCAAACAGAAAGTACATCTGATAAGCTTTCCAAGGAAGCATCAGAGAAACCACTTTTTGTATTTTCTAAGTAAAGGAGGATTTTCCAGAAATATCAAAACTCTAAGGTTTTTGTTGGGGTGAGGTTTGTTTTAGTTTATTATTATTATTTCTTTGTTGTGTTATGTTTGGTTTGTTTTCGATTGTTTGGTTTGTTTTTGTTGGGTTTTTTTTGTTTGTTTTCAAAATGAAGTCCCAGAAGCAACCTCCTCCCTTAAAGGCACCCAAACTTGCCCACTCAACAAAAAAACCCAAAGGCATGTATTCACACAGAAAAGCTCTGGCCACCTTTAGGTGTATCACTGGTTCTTTCCCAGGCTGCTAACATGTCACCTCAGCATTAAGCCTGACATACCTGACCTAATTGTTTTACCTCTGACTATTGGGGAAGGAATCTTGGCTGGAGGTGGCCAGAAGCTGTAGCTTCTCAACCTGAGAAGAATTTATTCAGGTGTAGACTAAGAGCTGGATCAGAGCTGTGGCTCTTATTATGCTCCTGCTCTTCAAGAGCCATTGTCTGTCTTCATGGAGAAATCACACTTCACTTTCCCCATCTTTCATAAAAATCGACCACAGATGACTGTGCCAGATCATCCTCAAAGACTGTGTGGGATTTGGGTGCTGTTTTAAGGTGCCTGACCTCTTACTGGTCCACAGTTAGCTGTAGAAAGAGCACTGGATTTTGTCCAGGTTGATGAGAAGTAAATCTACAAAAATAAAACTGCCCTCTCAGTACTAGGAGTTTGAGTGCCACAGCCAAGCGTAAGGTCTACTGCTATTTAGCTTCAACTTCACAACCACTAGGATGGTTTAGGGTAGAAGTCTGACATTTATGAAGTCTTTATACTATTTTGAAGACTGCTGAAATGTTAAGAGATAAAAGTAGTGCTTCTGAAGCCATCATTTTTTTTGCCGAATTCCCAGTGCTTGTTTCTCTCTCTTGAATAGCTTCTACCTTTCTTCAATGCTGGTGTTTTTCATGTAGAAGAAAAGGCAATTTTGAAGTATGCCTGGTGCTTAGATATAAAATGCAACAAAGTGCCCCTTAGGTGCGGAAGCAAAACCCCAGAGACTCTGATACAAAGTACATATCTATTTCTTTACCTATTCCTGCTTTTAAAATGTTTTAATTCAGGCTACACAAAATGTTCTTTTGACAGATGGAGAGATTTGCAAAGCATCTATGACTATTTGTGCACAGATAACCATATATGTGTATATGTAACCGACATATGTGTGGCTATTTTGTAATAGCACAGCCAAATAGTATCTTAAGGATGCAAATAGAATAATGAAATATTTTTGCAAGGTCCTTCTGGCCATAAAGAGAAACAAGGAAGAAAGAATAAAGATACTTATTGGGTAACTAGACACATGAACAAGGAATTTGAACGTACAGGAACTGTTTGAAACAAGAGGTTAAATTTCAGTATTAAATATGAAAGGTAAAAGCAGCAGAGAGCACTAAGCAGGTCCTAGGCAATGAGCTACCAGCAAAGGGAATCAGTGCAATGTCATCCAATCAACAAGTGCTCAGTTCTTGGAAGCATTTTTCAAAGTGGTAGGACATGATGATCTTTGCCAAGAGAAAGCAATAGTTAAAGAGACAGGACACAGTATGATGATCTAGAAAAGGTTGCCATTGGCAATCTTATGCAACAATAATCCCATAAAACTCCTCGAGATTAGGATGCATCCTGCATCTGAGGATTTATCAGGGTCAAAAAAAAAGATGCCTGGATTTATATGCCTGAATGACTGTCAATATAGCATTTAATAGGGTCTACAGTCTTAGACTGTTGCATTGGATAGAAGAGTTGTCTCAAAGGGGGAGGGAAGGAATTAAGAGCTTTGTTTAGTCAAATTGGGCATGAACTAATAACTAGACATCTAGGAAAAAGTATTGGAAAAAGAGGCAAGGTTATTATTTCTGCACTGAAGCTGACCTTCAGCTATGGAACCTTTACAGACATTGGTAATTATGACAGAAATTATTTTATCTGTTTTACCAGAGGAAAAAATGCATGAAAAGATTAATGGACCATCTCTTAGAGGTAAGGAAAAACAGTAAAGATTGAGAGCAAAGGAAAACCAAGCAGAGAAATGAGAGAGGAAAACAATGAATCTATGGGAGCAGAGGGGATATAAAATAAGTGGACTATGAAAATGTCAGATAAGTAATTCAATCAACATTTTTCAGTGGTATATTAGTAACAATGGTCTCATTCTGTGGAGAAATTTAGAGGTAAAATAAAGCTTGGAGACTTGATACACTTCATGTAGCATGTCACTGGCAGAGTGAAAAACGGGCTTTAGATCTTATGTCTCCCTGTGCTGCAATCTGCCCAAACGGCAGTGCTGCCTGCAAAGACCAGGAAACACAGCAAGCATAAAAAAGTGCAAAAAAAGGTAATTTTTAAGTCAAGATGAGCAGGAGGGGTAAAAGAGATTCACACATGAAAGAGTGAACAGCTGAGGGGAGCTGCTCTGGAGCCAGCCTGATGGGCAGTGGAGCAACAGGTCTTGGTGCACTGGGGCTTCTCCAGATTTAGGGAAGCTGGCAGCATTCCTGGGAGATGGTGTTGAGACCTGGGTGCTGCCATGAGAACCTTGCCCACCCGTGTGCCTACAAAACATTGCCTGGGCAGCAGCAAGGACCAGAGTGGGCAAACAAGGCAGACATCAACCAGGGCGTGGAGCAGCAGTGCATGGGATGGGTTGTGCAGAGGGTGCAGTCACCCTGCCAGCTCATGAGAATGAAGTCAGGAAATGAATAAAATATGCTTGGACCTATGTATGTGAGACAGTGGCCCACCAGGAAGTTTGAATAGCTGTGATCTTGGAGAAGAGAGGGAAAAGTGGAGGGAAAAGCACTGTAGAAGCAGAGGCAATTCGATGTGGGTAGAGGTAGGAGCCTGCACCAGATAGAGCCATGTCAGGGGAGAGAACAGCAGGTAAAGGCTAATAAGAGGTAGGGAATCTCTGTGGAATAACTAAGGGTGAAAACCGGAAGTAGGAAAATTCCAGAAAAGGGGACTGATACCTGATTGGTATTGTAGCTGCTTACAGAAGTCTTAAGAGCTATTTATATGGGACCATAAAAAGAGAGCAAAATAAGGAGGCAGAAAAAAACCTGTTTGCAGAGCAAAACAGTTTCAGAACTATTTTTCAATGATTTACTTGTGCTAGGAAGTTCAAATAATAATTTTGAGAGATTTATTTTTCACATTAATTACTGTGCTTGTACATGTGCTGCCCATCTCTCTCCCTTGGCATGGGAAGAAATTCCAAAATTATTCTTCACTTCAGGGGGAGCCTGCAAATTTTCAGTTTTTTTACCTCTTCTGCTGTAAAAGGAGGAGGAGACTCAGAGAGAGGCAATGAGATAATCACCCAATTTTCAAATGTATTTTTTTATGTGGTTGGAAAGCAATTTCCATGGGGAAGAAGCACATAGATGTAGCTTTTATGTTCCTTCAGTGATGTTGTGTTTATTTACTTTCAAGAAAGTGACACCCATATGTGTGTATATAAATTATATATATTTTTATGTATATATAAAAGTTAAGTAATT